>CAJYYI030000420.1:0-24338 GCA_913789915.3 Sphecodes monilicornis
ACTGGTTCTACTTGATGGAAAATTGAACCCATTATTAGCATTTTGCCTATTGTTATGTCGACTGGTAAACGTGCAAGTGTTTTTCCAATGCATGTTATCTTTTCATTGTCTGTAAGTGCACCCTAAAATAAAAAATATGCAATGTAATTAGAATGTGGTTTAATAATGGACAAATGTTTGACCAATCTATACTAACGTGCTCTTTCAGAGACAATATAGAATTTTCTATACTTTCAGCTGGTGGTGGTTCTATAAATGGAAATTTTCGTGTATCTGGAAGTCCCATGGCTATCATTTGTAAAAGTAATGAATCTAAAGGCACACGTTGCAATTCTGGCGTTGAATACTTTTCTAAAGCCATATACTCTTCTTCCGAGTATAATCTAAATGAAAATATTTTTATTATGATATTGTAAAGACATCGTATAATATTCGTTAAATATAATATATTAAATATAAGTACGTGCTTAGGGCATCAAGGGAAGGGGGCACCATAGAAAATTTCTTAATTTTACATCTTTTACATAATAATAATATTGATAATTGTTTATGCGCATGTGTGTACGAGTGGAAAGCACGAAAGAATAGTGGAAAGATGAAAATCAGTAGTAAACTTTTTAGTCAAATTATCGAAAATGCCTAAGAAATTGTACAGGTTCACCTTACATTGCTTTTAAGTGATCCTGTATAAGGGAACCTCAAAACCTTTTAAGTGCTTAGGGTCTCCAAAAGTCTTAATCCGGTGCTGAATATTCGGTACATTTATCATAATATACCTATACATACCTGTAACACACACCTGGTCCTGTTCTACCAGCTCTTCCTTTCCTCTGCTCTGCACTGGCTTTGCTGATCCAGAATTCTTTGAGCCGTTGCATTTTACATGAGGGATCATAATTCATTTCCTTTACCTTTCCACTATCAGCAACAAATCTTATTCCATCTATAGTGATTGAGGTTTCTGCAATATTAGTGGATACAATACATTTTCTCACATCATCAGGAGCAAAGTCGAATACCTTTAAAAAAGGGAATATGTAAATTGATATTGTAGATATTATTCATATTGAAAAATGTTGACAAAATCTTACTTTATCTTGTTCATTAATAGATAGAGTGCTATGAAGTGGTAAAACGATCCAATTGTTTTTTTTCTGACTGTATTCTTTTGCAGCATCTACAACTGCAGTAATTTCGCTCATCCCACTTAGAAATATTAATAAATCACCCTTATCATTTGCTAAAAATATACATTGTTAATATAGTACAGTCAGAAAATAAGTTTTGTTTACGGGACATTTACCTGCATATTTTTGGTCAATTAGTTGCATTATTTGTATATAAGGACTTGGATTAAATCTATCATTTTTATATCTGATATCTTCTATACTAACTGGTCTATATATTAACTGTATTGGATACAATCTCCCAGGAACCTGTACATTATAACTGTAACATTTATTCCTATCTCTACATGATGTTAAAGAATAATTAATCTTTAGAACTTACTTGTATTACTCTAACATCTTCTTTTGCAAAATAATTACTAAAGAGGTCAATATTAATTGTGGCAGACATAAGCACCACTTTCACATTATGGTTTTGATTAATAACACACTTCATAATGCCAAGAAGAAAATCTCCATGTAAATGACGCTCATGTACTTCGTCCAAAACAACAACTTCATAAGGTAATGATTCAGATTCGCCAGATAACTGTAGATAAATGAGTATATATATATATATATATAGTCTTTCTTCATATAATATATAATAATCAAATATTGTTTATTAAAGTTTTATGTTTACTTGTCTTAGGAGAAGACCCTCTGTTATAAAAGTAATTCTGGTATCTTGATTCCTCTGTTTTTCAAAACGAATTTGATATCCAACATCATTACGATTCTCTGTTAATGTTT
Source organism: Sphecodes monilicornis (assembly GCA_913789915.3). Classification (NCBI taxonomy): domain Eukaryota; kingdom Metazoa; phylum Arthropoda; class Insecta; order Hymenoptera; family Halictidae; genus Sphecodes; species Sphecodes monilicornis. The sequence continues at coordinate 1,920 of CAJYYI030000420.1, forward strand.
CGAAAGCAACCCGTTTAGCTAAAGATATACATGCTATTCTTCTGGGTTGAGTACATGCTATAAGAAGTGTGGCAACAATGTAATCAATTAATATGTGATTGTGTAGCAAAACATTCAAAATTGTAAACATAATTTTACCTACCAATTTTTTGATAATTAGCTTCATATAAATATTGAGGCACTTGTGTAGATTTACCACAGCCAGTATCACCAGCTATGATAACTACCCGCTCATTCTTTATTGCTTCAATAATCTCATTTTTATACTGACTAACTGGTAAGTTAGCTTGAGATTCACGAAGTTTCTTTAATTTTGCAAATTTTTCTTTTTGTTTGAAGTCCAAATATAAAATGATTATATTTTGAAATTTTAATAATCTTTCCTTTGTTAATGCTTCCGTAGGTGGAATCCATGCAAACAATTCATTGAAACTAAGGCTTATTTTAAAATTAATGCAATGCAGCTTGTGATATGTTTCTGGTATACCGATTTTATTTATAGTAAAACTGGGGGATGTATCAGGAGTACTAAGTTTCTTTTGTAAGGTTTCATATTTATTAACGAATTTCCAAAAATCTTCTATGTCTTGTACTACATTCAAATTTTTTGAAAATACTTTATTGCACTCATATTTGTACTTACTAAAACAAAAGGTTTCAGAGTTATAAATTTCTTGAGAGAGATGTTTTTCTTTACAGTCAATTGTATCTCTTTTATCCAAATGAATTTTAGGCGACGTTGATTGATTATAGTGATTACTTTTCTTACGTTGGTTGTGTTCGTATTTGTATTTAAATTTATATTCAGACCGTGAACTCATTTTGAAATTCAGAATGTTTCACGTCGTAACCTTAAAATTTTTTCAATTAGAATATTTTTTTGTATGATACAGCATTAACACCACTATTTAATTATTGATTCAATATTTTATTGCTCATATTGTCTTTCCATTCAATTACACAAATAAATATTATAATTTAACATTTTATTTTTGTTTCTGTATGGATGTTACAAAATCTATTTATTTATTCTGCAACAGCTGCTCGCCACAGCTTAATACTGGCAAGAGCCAAGACTCACTTGTGTCATTATTCATTGTTTCATTCTTATTTGCATTAGCGCCATTCATCATAACGGCAAAAGGCTCAAACTAGTAGGTGTTTGCCTTATACAGGGTGTCCCAAAATGTTGTAAATCCTTGAAATGGGTGGTTTCTGAGTGGTCGCCGCATACCCCGTCGGCTGTCGGCTGCGTATTTTTGCAAAAAAGAAATTGTCTATACCTTTCTATTATTTACATAAATAATACAATGTTTTAACTCAAAGATGAAGAATTATTATGACTCGAGATAAAAAAGTTATGATCATGATCGTCATCGTGATTCTGCGATCACTGTGATAAATCAGAGAGGAATTCCTCTCTGGATAAATCTGGATAAATCACCGTGGGTGATTTTGAACGCCATCTCTATCTTTCTTGCTAAGATTTTGGCAAAATTTAAGTGTTGCCAATAGATGGGCTGAAAAGTTGAAAAAGCCGAACATGGCGGCAGAGATGGCGGTTACAAACAACTGTTTCGATAACTGGCTTAGTAAAAAGCTGCAGGCCTTGAATACTGACGAAGGTGTATTTGGATCCTATATCAAAGGGATTTTAGAAGGCGATGAAACAGAGGATGAAAAAACCGAAGCCCTCGAAGGCATACTCGCTGCCATAACGGTGAGGAGCACTCGGACTGTGAGGTTAGAATGCGCTTGCTGTTCGTCGTCGAAGTTTATCAACCGGTCAAAAATAACAACTGACAATTATATTGTTTCTGTCGTTGGCTTGCATGTGCCCGCACAGATTCAACATTGTGTACCTTATTTTGCCTGCATGTTTAATTGTTGTCACGTTCACTATCACTCTAATATTCTAATATATTGAATAAGTGCAAAATATCTGTCGGAATTGAATAACATTATTATTATTTTAATTGAAAAATCTGCTCATCTAACTAATAACTAAATCCTAGATATATTAAGAATATGTGGTCATTTCTATCTTGAATTACTTACATTATTTTAATTATTTATAACTTTTATAATTCGTTTAATTATTTAGGAATATATAGCAATACATGAGGTTGTTAACCCCACTTTTATATATAACATTTATAATATTAGGTTCTGTTGATTTTCAGGGTGATAACATTAGTGGTCATGTGACAGAAATATTAAGCGCCTGGACCAAATGGCTTCCAGTCGAAGAAATAGCTGCTTCAAAAGGGCCGGTAGAAGATGTGGATGTGAGATTAGCAAAAATGCTGGAATCCCAATCTTTGCCAACTACCTCACAGAAGAGTTATACAGAAGAAGAAAGAAGGATAAGAGAAGCAATTCTGGCACAGTACAGTCAAATGTCGGACGAAGAACATAGAGATGGCGATGATGAAGATGATGGTGCCAGTGGAGGAGATTGTGGGATTGAGAAGAACACAAATGCTGCTGCAATAGTTCAACAAGAGAAAGAAAAGAGAGAAAAAGCTAAATTAGAAAGTCAAAAGAAAAAGGAAAAAGACAAAGAGGATCGGTATACTACAATAATAATAATAATGATAATAAAATATGAATCTCAGGAATTGTTTAATATTGATATTGTTATCCTTTTGTATTTAGAGAGAAACAGAAACAACTGAAGGAAGAGAAAAAGGAGAAGCGTAAAACACAAAAAGGAGAACGAAGAAGGTAGCAGTGGCACAACAGGATATTAAAGTTTACTTTGAGATTTAAGATAATCAAATGCAAATCAGCATACATATACATCTATATTTATTCTTGTGCATGCAATAATCTCCAGCAGTTCTGTAAATTGATCTTATTTTATTCGATTCTTCTTTATGCTGTCTAAATTAATCTCATGTTCTGAAAGTGTATATGTTCACAGACGATATACTAAACATATGTGTGTAGCTGAATAATGTTAATTACATTTTTGTGGTATTTAATGTTACATCCTGTGCCTTCGATCTGTTGAAAATCTTTATAAATCATCTACGCTCTTGTGAAATAGGTTTTTCTATTCTTCTTTTATCATTAAAGTTTACCAGTGACGATATCATCTGTATGTGAGATATAATCCGTTATTATTTATCTGTTCAATTCTATTAAATTTCAAGCTATTATTGTACGAGATTAAGTACAAGAAGATAATCTAATTACGGACAATTGATTTGTATTTGTATTTGTAATTACGCTTAGCTTATGTTATCTTAACTACATCATGTATTTAATACTGATGCATTAAATAAATCATTTAAACATTTAATAAGCGATCCACCTGAATAATTTCAAGGATTTACAATTATTATGATACTATATTGAAGAAAGGCTGAATTACCAACGTGGCGATGGTTATTCTTTTTTGTTACTAACGAATATAATATTAATATACGGCTCTATAACAGTTAGTTTAATGAAAATACAACGTTACAGAAAGAATGAATTTTAACTCATTCAGTGGTGTCAGGTGGGTTTTATACTCGCCTGTTGAATGATTTTCCCGCGTACACCGGTGCTTGAATGATTTCTAATTCTTGCGTTGCATTAGTGAATTTACCGATGATTAATATACTCTGTACTATTTAGTTCAATATATCTGTTTCGACAAAAATGAGAATTGTGTTGAATTCATATGTATAACGGCTACGTAGAAAACTTTGTATAATGTAGAAACGAACCCAACTTACTGACACAAAGACGTCTGCACACGCCTGGGTACTAGTGTACAGAAATGAACCGATGTACACCGGGTTGCCATCAAGAGGCGTTGCCTAAAATCGATAAGGATCCATCGTTCGCGATTGGTCATTCGACAATTAACGCTTTCCTTACCGATAGTTACTTATTAGTGCTTATAAATCAAAGATAAATAATCTAGGATCATTTACTGAGTTGTGCAGTAGGAATAGCTATTTTATTTGTAAAACAATAAATGATCTTCAGTAATATGATCTAACAACCTCTTTCGAGATTGTTATTCAAAAGAACATAACTGTGTCTTTCTAGTTTAGCGCAGACATTGAAAAATGCATTAATAGATTTCCAAAAGTTAAAGTATTTAGTCGATTATAAATTGAGCCACACGTGTCTAAAAATTTATCTCATCATTGATGTTACAACAAATTATTATAATTAATAAAATATTCTGAGGTAATCGGTTACTCTCACAGGGAACGGTTAATTTATCACACGTTGTTCTTGTATTTGTATTTTTTATTAGTATATATTTACACACAAGATACCGTGTCGAAACCGAGTCATCTTGGTATTGCATTAATAATGAAAGACAAACGCAGTAAGATAAAAACAAACGAACAAATGATACAAAAGGTGATGATGCTTCAGTATTGTATCGTTATATGTACTAATGTCACATTATCATAATCATTTATTATTAGCAATTCTTTTCTTCATTCACTATAATTAAGTGGGCAGAAATTGACGAACTCGCACTTACACGATATAACAAGGTCTTTCCCCGCTTGTCCACACCGAGTTACAAATATTCATTGCAACTCTTGCTCTTCCCTGCTCTCTCTCTCTCTCTCTCTCTCTCTCTCTCTCTCTCTCTCTCTCTCTCTCTCTCTCTCTCTCTCTCTCTCACACACACACACACACACACACACACACACACACACACACACACACACACACACAAAAGCGCGCGCAGACACGCACACAGAAACACGCACACAGCTTCCCATAGTTCCTCCATTCTTTGTCTTTGTGTATATTCTTTATATTCCCCCTCCCAGGTTTTTCTCCATACACATTTATCAGTTTTGAAAAGCTCGTTATAACACATCGAATAAAACATTCTCGTATATGTCGACGACTCGTATCAATAATACACACTTCGAAAGTAACACACTAACAAATACCTAATGAAATCACGATTAGAAGGTACGCCATCGATTTTTATCTCAAACATGCAAAAAATTTCGTTATTACTAAAGGTATACATATAAATATATATACAAGTATGTAAACGTTCATATATGCACACATATATGCTAGCGTCGACGAGTTTTAGGCAGAGTTAAGGGGTGGCCGAATCCCGGATCATATAGCTATCAGTCGGCACGCGAAACATTGCAAGGGGGTGCATTATGGTTGCGTGATAGATTCCCAAAATCCCGAACTGTAACGTCGACTGCCGATTGCAAAACTCTGCCTGCCTGGGAAATGTATCAAGACTATGCCACCACACGGCACGAGGTAGGCGATAAGGGCTTCCTCGGAGGGTCTGGCCACGGAGTGGGGAAGGTAACGAACCTTCTGGTAAGAGGACTGTGATGGACCACTCAGCACTTACCTCAGAACCGTAGAGGAGAACAGTCGTCTTTTTTTAAAATATCGAATATATATGTATGTATATATATATACATATATACAACATATAGTATATGCATATATATTTATATGTATATGTATTTAATATTACATTTTGTACATGCTTCTCTATTCACGGGATACGAACTATACCAATAACATGAATGTTCAATAGAGAAAACTTGACAATGACAAAAACCATACGAGACGCAGAAATTTACAAATTTCGGTTATATAGTACTAGTTATTCGGTAATAGCGGTGCGGGGAGCGAACATCGTCGATCGGACATTTCGCGACAGAGAATGATACTCGATGCTCATGTCTCGTTTCTTTTACGATTTAGGAGAATTTCAACGACGTCTAACGGGAAATTGTTCGTTAGTTATGATTGTCCCATTGAGGATACTTTTCGTAAAAAAAGAAGAAAAAATCGATGGACTGTTGGATACGATTTGGTGGATTGATCCGGTAACGATTGCGGATCGATCGCACGACGAAAAGGGAGGGGGAAAAGGGACGGTCGCGGCAATGGCAGCAATATTGCCATGCATGCATTATTTACTATCTAACTGAACTAGATAAGATATCTAATCACGTCGTTAACTCGATAATTAGTTGCACGTTGCCCTAACACAATATACGCTAAGAGCATTCCACGCTGAAACCTGAAAGAGAATCCTCCCCTTTCTTCTTCCTTATACAAATTTAGACCTTTTCGACCATCATCCGTCGTTATTTCCGTTACAACCCCGGACTAGAAAGCGCCACTGTCGTTCTCATTCGCAGAATTCCCGACCGATCGAATCGAGTAACATTAACACACCATTACTTCCGGCTTCGGTTACAACGTCGTTCAAACTGATCGAGTTGGAACATCTCCTCGTTTCCACCACCAGCTCCTTTTTCTCTGTGCTTCGTTTCAGGATAGCATACTTGACAGTACTTGTTTTACTTATGTTAGGCGTTACCGGGTCGCGTGCACGCAAACGCGTTCAGTTTACATAGATATTAGTCGAACCTAACGCATGTAATTTGATCCCACTGTATACAATAGTGAACACAACTAAAAACTCGACGGACTGTACAACTGGCGCAAGCAATTAGTAAGAACAAGAAAACGTGACTGGGAGGGGGAGAGGGCAACAGCACCGTGGCAGTAGTGATGGTATATGTATATGGTCTCGGTTTTTTCGCGCATGCGCGACTAAATGCAGGAACGTACCGTACGTCTTATGTTTGTGGGGAAAGTAGGGGAGAACTGTTATTGGCGGGAAACCGGACAGAAGAGTGCAAGACGACATGACGAGACGACCGTACTTCGAAATTTTGGTAAGTTAATGTTAATATATTCGATTTCATAATGGCAACTAGTATTGGAGAAGGAGCTACTTGTCGATTCATATTTGAAAATCGAAAAAAAATTTGCGAAACTATGCGGGGTGACCAAGGTACCCCATTTTAGCCCAACTTTGTACTTTACTGACGCTAAAATCGTCGCGCATGAGAAAACCGAGACCATATACGATCACTGCACCGTGGTATACCTCCCCATTGTTTGCGTCGCCACGTTTTTTCGCACTTACAAATTCTTCGCGACAAGCGTGTTGTTCGGTTCGCGCCGTTAAATCGTTTGCGGAAAAACTGACAAGGGACAACGACTTCTCTCGCGTTCGAAACGAGTTGCGCGATTAATCCCTTTCGTCTTGAATTATGCCGTTCATAGCATTTACCGTTGCTTTTATTTGAGACGCTTCAAGACAGTTTCAAAGAACGCGTCTGCTTAGCGATAGTATCGTTTCAAAAAGTTAAGACATCAACGCTCGTAGCGATATCTTAAATAACGTTACATTTCAAACAAGATTTCGGCGTACTTGGTACTGTCTTGGGTATTTGTGAGGAACATCTTTTCGGAGACACTTAACATATAAACCTAAAATATCTCCATCGTTTTTAATGATACGAGAAGAGGATGTTCCTCGATCATCGATGCTGTTTTAAATAGGCTAGGTAACATTATAACCACAAATTATATGTCGCCCAATATATTATCCCTAAGAAATTAAGTAATATGCGATCTTCTTTACGAAGCAGTTTACAGAAATGTTTTAATACTAACAGATACCATTTTGAACACATTCTTCAAATTCTACTTTTCTACATTTAATAATATGAAATAAATGGATACTGCACTTTCTGCGTAGCTCCTTCAAAGGTCATTCGAAGGACAACATGGTGATGATATTGAAATTTCGGAAAATATGACCTTGCAGTCTTCTCCACTTCAAGATTACCTCTTTGAAACAAACATATTTTTCCTGTTCTTTCTCGTATCGTTAAAAACAACGGGAATATTCTAACTTTAAATGTTAATCCTAGGACTGGAGTAATTAATAGAAGTCCTTTAAATAAGCTAACAAGAAATTTTATGCGCAACGGATAAAAGATTAAACGCTTAACACTCGTTTCCAATAGCTTTTCATGTTTTTCCTCATTAGATCAATACTTTGTAATGCCGTAGCGTCTACAATAGTGCGAACGTTTACATTTATCGGTACGTAACCTTTATTACGTGAATTTTATATGTTTCAGGTTACAACGTTCGAAAGGATTTAAAATTAAAAAATCACTCGATTAATAAGCAAACGGTCACGAAGCGTTCCGATTGAAAAATACAGTCTTTTCGCAACACGATTCAATCGACGCTACTATATTCTTACATTTTCGACAGTACAAGGGGGAGGTAAAGGAGTGCTTGAGACCCCATATAATGGAGCTACGTTGTTCAAACGGCTGTTTTCTTTTCTAATTACGTCTAAATGGATACCCTATATTTAACTCGTTTTTCCGCTTCTGCGTGGGTTTCTTAATACCGTAAAATCGTATATGAATAATATGTATCTGTATATGCAGTAATGTGACTCACTCTCGCTGGATGCATCCTTTTCGTTATAGGTTTGTGTCTGGCTCCGTTTCTCGATTCTCGTTCATTCGCATTCTCACACTCATGTATCCGAACGCACACGTGTCGTAAATGGTAGTTATTATACACGATTTGATATTCTTGTTCACTATAGATCAGTATTGGTGTACGTGTGTCCGTATGTGTATTTATGTGGGTGTGTGTATCCCGGGTACCTTACACACTACACTCGTTAAGCGTTAGACTCTTTGTTCTGACTACAGTCGAATGAAGATCTTCCGCGGGCAGCTCTTTCTCTCTCGCGCATGCTCCGTCAACACCTGCGAATTTGTAATCATTTGGTCAACCAAACTTATCAACAAGTCACAAACCCGCGAGAGATGCCAACTAAATTTCGTCTCGTTTCGCTCTATCTGTTACTTCCCTAAGTCGTTCTAGCGCGGGTTCGTCTTTCGTCCAATTGCGCCTTTAGCACCTGCAACACGAAGTACTTAAAGATTTGTCTTGTTGTCTCTGTCGCTATCAGGTTCGAATATATTTCCGTAATTTTTATTCAAATATATTTATTTATTTCGAGAAGAAGTTTTACGAATGTTTAAGAAGTACCAATCAACTTTCCGCGTTATCGAAACTTCCGAACAAGATTTCTGAATCGTCTTCACACCTCATCAAGTTTTTAACACTTTTAAGTCTTTAAGTACTTCATTTGCACACTCGATACATCCTTTTCTATCTCTACTTTTTTTATATCCTAGCTTTGACAATGCGATTACTTATGCTCATTACGACGAAATCTAATTTCCGGTACCTAACATGTAAGTTTCCCAGTATCAATGGAAGAACTTTCGATTCGCGGCGGAAAATTTCATCCAAACGTTTACAAAAGTTGCTGTATTTATCTTTAAATGTACCGTCCGAGATGATTGAAGAAATCAAGCGCGCGAAGTGATGATCAAGAAGCAGGCAGCAATTATCTTGCTCGTAACGTGTACAAAGGGAGGTGGAAATGTGCGAAACCGTCTCTACGCACGCGAAACGGTGGCATTCAACTAAAAGAGTGATGACGAAGTTATCAAATTCACTGAATAACACAGGACGTGTTGAAAAAAAAAGTGGATGCTTTCAATTACAAAAATATATCGGTAACGCGAGATGAAGCATTTCGTACGTCCGTTTTCATTCTCGAATGTAAACGAATTTCAAGAGAAAATTCAGGCTGATTTACCGAATACATCATTTGTTTAAAAACGAAGTGTTTCGCGAAAAGGTATCACTTGCTTTCGATGAATTTTTGCACTCGTGTTTTGGCCACATCGTTCGTTGCGATAGGTAACGAATTGAAATGCGTTTCGTGGAGGGAGGGCAGCAGAGGAAGGGTTGGTGGTGATCGTATACAAACATGAAAAATGTGTTACGCATCGCGCGATAAGTGGTCGTCCTTACGGGAGAAAGGCTTTTAAATAAAATTCTACGATGACGTGTTACTTCAGTCTTCTCACTTGAATCTTGTGTTTTCTTTTGTTCCTCACGCGCGGACACACTCGGGAGTCGTCGTCATGGGCTACGACGTCACCCCGTGATCGAGGACCTAAGCAACAAGTTAACCATGGAAGCGGCCGCCTTGGAGATGGTGCATGGCCGCCATTAAAACGCTGGGTCATGGAGATGGAGACACCAAATGGAGCTTATCTAAACGAGAATGCTAAGGATGGTGCGTTAGAGAGACTTACGAAGAAGGACACTAATAGAGGGCAGCCCTTCAAAGTCACTCTAATACCGCCAGAATTGTTGGATGCCGGCCGTGAAGAGAAGTTATAGTAAAAGACCAATCAGGTGGTCGCGTGACCAGAAGTTCGAAGAACACGGAGCCGCAAAGTGCAAGCACAGTCTAGGTCTAGAGTTTAAAGTTACGGTGTTAAAGTAAGAAGAAAATATCAGGATTGAGTATGAGAGCAAACCTAGCAAGGATTGTGAGACTTATGCAGGCACGACATCCAACAAATATGGAAACCTCGTACTGACCAGCCAGGTGTTATTGGCACGTGTTGTACAAGCAGCTCGTTGATCTTTAGCCAAAAGGAAGGACTTCGCTGGTCGCCCCACTAGTGCTAGAAGGTCCTCCAAGGCATGGCTGTTATATGGACATGCTGGAAGAGTAGGTTTTTCGGTTTACGCGTGAACAGTGATCCCGCCCTGATACAGCTACTTTTATCATGGACTAGTGGTACTAAACGCCAGGCAATATTTAGTTCACTGTTGAGGGGAAACTAATTCCATCCAGGCGAATAGAATGGTAGTGATGGTAGCGATGCAGAAGACCCAACGTGGTAGCATCCGTCCGGTAATGAAAACCAGTCACAGGGTTAACCGAAAAAAGAACTTCCTCTGTATATGCATTGAATGAGAGTCGGATGTTCATCCCGTTCGCGGGTGCTGCAGGGAATGAAGTTCTAGATTACGACTTAATTAAGGCTACCAGAGACGAAGTCCGGCGTTGTTGCCTCTTAGGCTCAGCGACGAAATGCTCGAAGACCATGTTAGAGGGAAATCTATCGAAATCGCGACGCGGGAAGTAATATTTCTGTTGTCGTCGGTCTCGGTCGAAGAAGTTCGAACGAAACTCGGTTGCTACAAAACGAGTTGTCGTTGAAAAACGGGGAAGCGTACGGTGTACACTAGCATGGCTACGAGCTCGAGCATCCTCCTCGACGAGCGAAACTTTCATTGATCTCTGAACATGAGCGGGGACGCGTTCGTGCGCGCGTGTTTCACACATCGCGACGCTAAACACGGTACGCAACGGCTTCTCTTCAAATCCTTCGCAATATGCTAAGGGGCAGTGGGTCACCAAGAATCTTTGATCTTGATTTACGTGTTTAATTGTTTCTCTTTTGTTTTTCCTGGATCGGTGCAAAGGTGATCTACGGTTGGGTTAGCGGAAAACAGCGAGCGGCAGCTTCAAACGGAAACAAGTCGTCAACCAATTCAACGAAGTGAACTAAAACAGGACACCGGAGAAATCGGTGGCCGACTCAACGATTCCGATGGTTTCCGACTCTGTAGATTTTCCATTGCGGAGTCAGAGTTGCTTCAGTGCGAGGAAAAACGGGGAAAAAAGGCAAATCCGCGTGCTCGTGGTAAAACTCTTGGGTTTCTCCCCCGTCGGGCTTAATTAAAGTCTGTACAATCCTTATCCGTAATAATATAATTATAATATGTTATTCTCTGCGTATTATTAACTCACGAATAGAGATTTCGTTAATCGTACTTATAATCTTGCGACAATAGCGAGAGCAATAATCATATCAAGACAGAGAAAAGATAATGATTAATAGTAATGAAAATCATTATTAGCGATCGTTACATCTTAATATCGGAGAGATCTACGTAAGACAGTGGTAGATTAATATCACAATAAGACTAATCAGGCCTCGTGAAACTGGGGCGCATACGCTTCGTTTCATCATCCTCGTATCACCCCTCCCCCTTCTATTCTGATCTTATTCCCCGTCGATAAGGTTTATACTTCTCCCGTTGCATGAACCTGTTTCAATGTTAATTCACGATCCTGTTGTTGCCACGGGGGTTTCAGACGACTCAAATTCACACATTTACGTCGTCACTGCGAGATAATTCGATGCTAGCTGACGGGAATAGTGTCATGCAGGAATCGTTGTTAAAAACACATTCACCCTTTCTTCTCTGGAATCCTTTTCCTTTCTCATGTCACGACGACGATGACGATCGTCTGTGCCTAAAAAGTGCTAACGTATCGTCGTCAACGATGCAACAGGGCGGGCGACCCGATCCTTCTCAATCGACTCGCGAAACCGCATTTAGCTAAGTTAATTCTTGCTATATCTCGGAGAACAAGGGACGAACGTCAGGGGAACGAAACTCCTATCCTTCTTACACTTTATCTCTCACTCTTTCTCTCTCTCTCTCTGTCTCTCTCGTTCATTCTCTCTCTCTCTCCCTCTCTCTCTCTCTCTCTCTCTCTCTCTCTCTCTCTCTCTCTCTCTCTCTCTCTCTGTCTCGTTCATTCTTTCATTCTCTCTTTCTCTATTCCTTCTTTCTCTTTCTCTTGCGCGCGTTGTCTCTTTCTCTACGTTACTTTCGACCTACTACGATTGGTGCATAACACGTCGTTACGATTACCTGAGTGACATCGGGGGCGGTCGCGCTCATAGACCGTCCGTCGTTTCGTTCCCGGCCAACGAACGGGAACGACCTTGTCTCGGATACACATTGAATCGTTTGGTCGCGCGCCTCCCGCTCGTCAGATCATTTTGGCCTCATGGCTCGATGTATAATGCCGAGACTAGCAACATGTATTTGCTTAGCCTTTGCGGCGTCCTAGATAACGATCGGGCCGATCCAGCCAGCCATTTCTACATGCCGCGGTAATATCCTCTTACCCCAAACTGTGTGTATATCTCACTCTTCGCGTACACTGGCGACTATCACGCGTGAACGGTGCACGTACACGCAGGATTTTCATCGCGGTTTACGATGAAAATCCTAGCGTGGAGCTAATTTGGTCTTTTGGCCGACGGTCGATCGCGTTGATGCTTTATTGTCGTGATCAAATCGACCGTCGCGCCTCGTCTACTCCAAACCGACTATCCGCGCGAGACCTCTTCGCCGCGGAAGAATCCACGAGAATAGCGGTCTCTATCTCTCTTTTTTTTTCTTTGTGTACATGTGTGTGAGAGAGTGTATGCGTGTATGTGAGTGTGTTCCTCTCTCATAGTTTCCTTTTTCGTCTTTTCCCCCCGTTTTCTCTGTTTTCTCTCACCTCATTCCGCTTCGTCGCGGTTGTACGCGAGAGAGGACGAGTTCGATCGCGACACGGTATGGCGCGAAAGCATCTAGAAGTGGCTAGCGTAGACGACTTCACAATATCGGCGGTAAAAACGTACCGGAGTCGTCGAGATTCGGATCCAAACTCGCAACGATATCGCCAGTCGAAGCGTGTCTCGAGGTAGTGGTCTGCGCGGTACTCGCGAGCGCGTGGCTGCTCGCGCTTCCGTTCAGCTTACTCTTCACCGCCAGGCCGCCGTTCTCCGTGTTGTCGGCCGTGCTGATCCTCTGCACATATTTACGGTCTCTGTAGAGTCGATACATCGTGAACGGTGGGTCTACTACCGTGGTAGCTCGTTGCCGTGGCGCGCTCACCGTTACGCTCACTGTTTGGGCGTGTGCCGACTGCGAGGATGTTTCCACGGTCGTCGTGTTCGCGTTTGCGTTCGCGTTCACGTTCGCGTTCGCATTCGTATTCGCGTTCGTATTTGTGTTGGTATTAGTGTTCGTGTTCACGTTCGCGTTCGCGTTCGCGTTTGCGTTCGCGTTCGCGTTTGCGTTCGCGTTCGCCGTCGACGAAGCCGTCGTCGAAGAAGTGGAGCTCACGCGGGAGGAGGAAGTCGATTTCAGCCACTCGTGACGGGCTGCCTCGCTGGGGGTCATACGCTTGTTTGGATCCCACCTGCGGCAAACAAGAATCAAGATTAATGATTAGAGGCTGGCTAGAATTATGTGGATCAGGGGCCGGCAAGACTTTCCTCTGAAGGTCCAGACATTATATGTTTTTTGGCTTTGTAGGCGAAGAGGCAAGATAGAGACACGTGGTAGATAATAGTATCTACAGTGTTACTAAATGTTGGGGTGCGCCACGGGTAGGGGCATATATATATATTCAAGCAGATTGTCATGTTTTGTTGAAATTTTCATTTCTTCGCTTTCAAGATCATCGCAAGGTCATGGTATACTAGGTCGTTAAATTCGTCTTGACACGGGATATAATACTGTTAAGTCAAAAATACAAAGTGGCATTTAAAAAAATGGAGGTGACCATGACAATACTATAAAAAAATGTTTTTCGAACTTTTTTATTGCAATATATAGCCAATCGAAAACTGATCAACTTTTGTTGAAAATATTTTTTGTCAGATTATCGCAAGTACTTAAAAAATCGTGAAAACTGTTACGTGGGACACCCTGTATATCAAACACAGTCATAGTAATAGTTTGTAATGAAATTTGTTACGTTAGTCATCAGTTTTAGGTGCACGCGTACCAGACTAGCTTATAATTGCACTACCTCTCCGTCCTCGTTTACACCACGAATAAACCGGTTTTCAATTTTTTACAGACAAAACAGTAGCTATTTGGTAACTTACTCGAGACATCTTTTGACAAAGTCCACGAAAAGGGTGTCGGTGCAATGAAGAGCTTTCGCGAGATTTCTGCTACCAACCCACCTCTTCAAGCCCTTGCTATTTGTCACGCATCGAGGACTTCCGTTCGGATCTGAAACCATACTTTCATTACTCAGTTGTGAAATGTAATTACGTAATCTGTTACAATTAAACAAGTAAATACAATTTGTTTCAAGATAACTTCATACACGTTAGACATTTTCCGTGGGCTAATAATATGACAGAATACTATGCGTTGCCTGTTACAACATTAAATAACGATATACCAGATTTGTCTCGATTTGGTTCGGGTGATAAATTTGCAAGCGAGAGTTAGAATCTTTTCAAAATCTCTTACCGAAGAAAAGCCTTCGACGAGACGCATGATTGATGATGTAATTCGGCGGGGCGCCGAGTATCTCCATGATGCAGGCGAGCTGTTCGATTTCATCCTCGCCCGGAAACAATGGGCAGCCCGTGTACAGTTCAGCCAGAATACAACCCAAACTCCACATATCGATCGGCGTGCCGTATGGAAGACCCAGAAGTACTTCTGGACTCCGGTAAAACCTGGACTGTAGGTATGTATAAACTCGTTGGTGGCTGTAGCAAGAGGATCCGAAGTCTATGACCTTAATCGAGCTGCTTCCCCGCTGCTTCAGAAGCACATTTTCCTGCAATCGAACGAAACGAACCGGCCGATCAGGGAACAGCATTAACCGAATTGCCTGTTAAACTTGACCCTAGCCCTACCCTACTCTACACCGACATTCCCGAACGTTTCATACTTTGTTTCTCTGTTTCACTCATTTGCGAGGTTTATCTCGTTAAAGAGAGGCTCGCGCTCACGCTCGCCAATTTATTTGACCGTTAATCGCGGCAATATTTATTCTGGATAGAATTTTAACGATTTCTCGTTCTTTCATTCGAACCGTTTTTCCACGAAAAATTTATTCACCCCGGGGATATACCGTCATCGAGGAATCGTAATAGTGTAATATTACGACGAGCAGTCATCGTTATTTCCTGAAACGTACGCCGGGCTTTTAATGCTGACGTGTCGGAAGAGGACAGGCGGTTTTTGCGCTTACCGGCTTCAAGTCGCAGTGGATGATGTTCTCTCGGTACAACAGTTTCAGGCATGTAATCAACGAATTGGCGAACCGTCGTATCAGGCTCAAGCTAAATCCCTGGTAGTTGTTCCTTTTGATTAGTTCGTATAAATTCAAGCTGCAAGCGAAAAAAAGCGATCGTGAGTACATGAATCTTGTTGTGTTTCGGTATTCTTTGTGCGATTGGAAATTTCGAACCATTTTTAATGTAACTACGTCTTGCGTGTGTCAACGTAATTACTAGGGGTATGCGAGAACCCGAAAATGTATGGATCTCGATTTTATCGAGATTCCCGAAAATGTTCGAGATTCTCGAAAGTCTCGAAAGGATGAAAAAATGAGATTCAATGAATAAATTTCATAATGTAGTTTTCAGAAACGCTTCAAATATCGGAAATCTCATACCGCGATCGATTTTGAAGCGAGTCTCGTAACGGTAATCGAGTACTGAACACCCTAAAATTTTCGAGAATCCCGAGACTTTCGAGAATGTCGACATAGTTGAGAATCCCGAGACTTTCGAGAATCGCGACATAACAGAGAATCCCGAAATTTTCGAGAATCTCGACATAATCGAGAATTCCGAAATTTACAAGAACTCGTCCCGATCGCGAAAAAAATTCTCGTCTCGTTACGACTCGACATTTTCGGGTTCTCGCACACCACTAGTAATTACAAATCGATGTCTCGTTAAATTTTTAACCGCTTTAATCCTAACGTGATTTTATGAAAATTATAGGGTGTATACAGAATTGCATAGTTTTGTGTATCAGTCTGTACAGTGCACACTTGGTGGAACAATGTCTTTTTTATTCGCTTTTTGCAGCTTTATGGAGGAAAAGCTAACTTTGAAAAATAGACAGTACTCCCGGTAGCCTTAATAGCATAATACTCGTAGAATATGCAAAAACTGTACGCTTGTATTACTATATACTTCAAATTCGTTAGGAATACGTGAATTTTTTAGACGACTGTATTTTCCAGAGAATATTAAACGTGGTCCATATATTAAACCGAGTGACGTACCTCATTAACTCGAAAGTGATGCACAAGTGGTTCCTGAAGTAAAAGTATTCTAGCATGTGTATCACATTGTGGTTCGCGTCTACGTCTTTCTTCCTCAAGTGTTCCAAGATCTGCACCTCGATGAGCGCCTGGTGATGGAATCTCGTTTTGTTCCTGCAAGGACAAACGAGTCGCGTCTTGTCATTTGAATGAAGGAACAAAGCGGGTAACTCGTCGGCAGCGACAAAGCGTCTATAATTGAGCCGAGCGCGTCCCCTATCGCAATTTCGCGTGATTCACGGGGTCGAGTTCTCGGCCGTTCGCTCACCTGATAATCTTGATGGCGATGTACTGTCCTGTCTTGTGGTCCCACGCTCTGATCACCTGGCCGAAGCTTCCCTTGCCTATCACCTCCAAGATCTCATATCTAGACATTCCAAACACCAGAGTTGGGCAAATTTTATTTTGAATAACGAATAAGCAATAACAAATAAGGAATAATGAATAAAGTCCCAGATTGATTCGCGAATAACGAATAACGATATCATTCGCCGAGAAATTATTCGTAGCTTGTGAATAACGCTTGATTCGTTAGAATAATGGCCGAGAATAGGCGCAGCCGGCAGCCTTTATGGGTAGGAACTAGAGCTGTTACTTTACCGAAGCTTCGACTCTTCGAAGCTTCGTAGGATTCGAAGGAACGAAGGGAACTTCGAAGTTTCGAAGTCTTGGAACTGCACGAAATTTCAAAGTCTTTGAAACGTATGAAGTTGTAACTTATGAGTTCCATAGCATGTCACGATTTTTGATAAATAAAAATATTAACACGTTAAGCGCCATGTCTGGTGATTGAGACTGAGACTATGAAAAAAACTGCATTCTATTAATAAATTTCGGGATCATATCACGAATGTACTTGAAAAAGAATACTTTGGAAACAAAATTTCAATGAGTTTTATTAAATTTTGTGAAGGCTTTCCGTGGCCGTCTTACGTTGTAACGCATTTTAGAAAATGAGCGTCTTCATTCACGCAGATTCAACTTTTTTCGCCTCTTATCCGTTAACTGTGAACGAATAGAAGCTTCGAAGCTTCGAAACTTCGATTCTCATCACCTTCGAAGTTTCTGAAATCGAAGCTTCGAAATCTTCGATCTTCGAAGGAAAGTAACAGCCCTAGTAGGAACTCGACACCGACAAGTTGTAGGCGATAACCGAGGCCCTGAGGCTTCCCGAGACGAGATGTCGGTTGACAATTGATGACATATACAATACATAACTAAACAGTGATTCTTTTAACACAACCAGTACAATACCATCGTTGTTTTTTTTTATGAACAAAAAATATTCCATATAGATTTCTTGTAATAGCTGAGCTATTCTATCGTAACTATAGGTACCTAAATATTAATACAATGTTGTAAATATTTCTATCGTTTCTAACGTAATGTACATTATTACACAATTATATAAATATTACCTCCAAACTGTCTTCATTTCATGAAATTTCTTTTTTAAGTAGAATAATATGAAGTGTTACTGCGACATATTATAATTAATTTTATCTAAGCAATTGCCTCGATTTGCGTAATGGCAACCGTCCCTAGATTTTGAGCACATTTTATTTCGAATAACAAATAAAAAATAATAAATAAAATATGAGGATTTATTCGTGAATGTAATAATGATTTTATTCGGAAAACAATTATTCAGTAGTTATTCATTATTCAAAATAATTTCGAGACGAATAACGCCTATTGGTGACCGATCCTGGGACGTTCGTTATCTCCACACACACATTTGTTGCCAGGATTCTTGATTCTTTTCGTTGATGACTATGACACGATGTCATTCAATTACCTTTATTCGCTCGCTGGGCTATTCGAAAAAATTTTTTTCGCTGGGCTTTTCGAATAAAAATTCATTCGAACAAAAATTTATTCGAATAAAAATTCGAATAGCCCAGCGAATAAAAATTTTTTCGCAAGTTTTATTCGCTGGGTTATTCGAATGAAATTTCATTCGAATAACGCCCAAATCTGCCAAACAGCACATTCTCAATTTTTCGCATCTTTCAATTGATGGTGATGGATAGACTTTGCGCAGAATCCCATTCTCACAGGTTCCTTTATAAAAATCGAATCAAGAGGAAATTATTTTTGCTGACTAAGAGATAATGGTAGCTTAATGGTCGAAGCAAGGTAGACATGTTGTTAGGTCGTGTCAAAGAGAGGTAATCAAATTAAATAAAAAGATTATAGGTTTCCGAATAACTGTACAACTTTAATAAAACGGTGTGAGGAACGGATATACAAAGGTATAAAACAGAAATTGGCTATGATTTCGCGACTACCTTTATAAAGAAGCCACATAAGTGGAGGCAACCTTCTTAGGGAGGTTTCAAAATAAATTTCAAAAGGGCAAAGTCCATAGATGAAATACGTGAATTTTGGAGGAATGAGTCCGACAAAGCAAGGACACCGAGCTCCTTCCATTTCTATGGAATCATAATTTGTCGAGGCCCTGGCGCTGTATGTAATACAGTGGGTCACAAAAGTATTCGCTCGCCCTTTAAATCAGAATAACTTTCTTAAAATTTGACCAAAACTGACTTTTTTGAGCAATTAGAAACATTGATTTAGTAAATCACGTGCAAAAAAGATTTTGAAGAAATTGCAATTAGTAAGAATTACATGAAAAAATAAAAATGGCACTTTTTAAAACTTTATTATTTCAGCTCGTAATGAAAATTCAAAATATGCGTTTTGTAGATCTATGTTATTTACACATATGCTGAAAATTTCATCGAAATCAGTTCACGAACATATGAGCTATAAGCGGTTGAAAGTGGTGAGAATCGCAGTTTTTCACGACTTTTGGTCAGTTTCTGCTTAAAATCCATAGTTTCTTACATCCTTCGATGCGCGTCGTTTTTCTCTGCTTCAACCGATTTCGACGAATTTTTCAGCATATCTATAACTAACATAGATCTACAAACGACATATTTTAAATTTTCATTATGGGCTAAAATAAAGTAGTTTTAAAAAGTGCCATTTTTATCTCTTCATGTAATTCCTACTAATTGCAATTTCTTCAAAAACGTTTTCGCACGTGATTTACTAAATCAATGCTTCTAATTGCTCAAAATTAGTCAAGTGGTTTGTTCAAATTTTAAGAAAGTTATTTTGATTTAAAAGGCGAGCGAATACTTTTGTGAGCCACCGTATATGGGTCTATGTTATGTAACGTGCCATTGAGATTGATAGCGTTATGGACAGCTGGTTTTTCCAAGGAAGTCAGCTGATACTTTCCAGCCGCACACAAATCATAAAACAATAAATTCATCAGAGAGATATTAAAATGACTCTCAAAAATGGCATCGCCAAAAATCGACCGCAGCGTAAAACCAATCTGAAATTCGAGCCGGCACGCAATAAGCACGTCTCGGCGCATGGTAGACTGTGTAGGATATAATTGATGAAACTTATAAAGAATTTTGTAATTGATGCGGAATATTTTTATTTGCATAAAGATTCAAGTAGTGATCGATGTTTGGTATCGAAACATGTCTTCTGGTGCTTCAACAATTAGCAACTGCCACAAATGCATAAAGATCTACAGTCCAATGGTTGATCGTTTGTTAACATTTCTTAATAGATTCGCGTTGAAATTTATGCAATTTTAGTCCTTTAGGTTTGCCCTACAAGAATGTTAATTTGCATAAACGTTCACAGTCGGAACTGGTTGATGAATATTCGATTTCTGACGTTTCCATTGAGGTACGTTCAATTTTAATCAACGAATAAAGTTCTTTTATCGTGACATTTTATGTTACTCGATTCCGAGCAACTAGTTTTTGCTGACTTTATTGCTCCTACAATCATTTTTCCATTACTTTATACACTAAAAAGCAGAAGTATAAATATTGAATTTTTGCAAAGTATTTTATGTTTTCCCTTTGCAGTTTATTAAGCGGCGCTGTTTGTAACGCGATTTTCTTCCTCTTGCTTCGTTTTAGTTGAGAAACACGATTACAGAGATTACCTCGAACGATCTCTCTCTGGGTAACGATTACATATATCGCTTAAGGCTGATACGCAAAAATGTGAAATCGGCGTGACTAAACGCATGTAGTCGCCGCCGCCGCCATCGCGCTATGAGCGGTAATTAAAAGGAAAGTCTCGTCGAAGAAAAGGGGAAACCCACCTGTACGAAATATGGTCGTGGAGGACTTTGTTGTAGTTCCCATTTTCGTCGTCGTATCCACTGTTTTGGGACGCACCCTCTTCGCCGAGAATTTTGTGGGCCGGCAGACCCAGATACCAGATCTCGGAATACTTCTCGATTTCCGCGCGTTCGAATTCCGTGAGTCTCGAACCAAAATACTTGATCGCTTCCTGAGGTGTCATTGGCAGTCTCCCAGCTGTTTTTCAACGAAGAAGAGAAACAATTGCAAACGATTAGAAAAATGCTTGTTCATCTGCATTTAGAGCGAAATGTGACTATGAAAAATGCTAATTTTGGTATTTTGTATCGAAAAACTAAAAAGTATGTGCTCTGCGTGCCTTACAAGAAGTCCCGTGAAAGAAATGCGGTGCTGATTGGTCAGAGTGGAGGGGGCACGCCTCGTATCACACGTCTTTTCGGGCACTAGCGAAATGCAGTAATTGCTGCGAAGAGTGCGACAAAGCGGCTTGCATTAGATGCGAAGATAATATCCCTCCTACCGCGAGGTATACCCCTCGAGGGACCGAGAAACTCGACCGCTGGACTCGGTCGAGAAATTGTAATATGATACGGATTAGGTATATCGGTTAGTCGATACTAAATGCAATGACGAAACTTTTTTGTTTTTCATTATTTTTACACGAAACTTTTACCAATGTATTTGTGACATCTTCCTGATTAAAATGAGACCAAATATAACAATTCGGTGCATATTTGCCTATGTAAAGTACTTTAAAAGCTTATTATCGATAAATAAACATGTAAATATGCACCGAATTATCTTGTACTTGGTTTAATCAGAAAAAGGTCACGAATGTGTTGGTAAAAGTTTCATGAAAAAATAATTAAAAAAAAAGTTTTGTCATTGCATTAGTATTGACTCACCGGTAGACCGACGCTGGCGACAAAAGATAAAGGAACTTCGAGGAATCGTTTACCGCCTGCAGAAAGCTAAGTTTCGGACCCGCAGTCGTCGCACTCTTCATGGCATTACTGTATTGGCTAAAGCGGTCACACATACTATGCAGTATGTGACGTCGAAGCGTAAACATTGTGAATACTGTAAACACTGTCAACGGTGGGGATAGGCGTAGCGAGCGGGCGCCTCCTTTGCGCTAGAGGTGTGATTATCGATTATCAATAATTATTGGTATTGTTATTCATAATAGTCGACTTATTGACAATATCGATTACTTATCGATAACTTTTTGCACAATCACTAATATGCTAGTCACGTTTGAGGGCTATCATTAAATAAATGTGATATTATGCGGGAAACAATTTAAAATATAAGACTGAACATTTTGCATAGATTAGTGTTTATTATCCGAATATAAGTAAAACAAATAAATCAATATTGCGAAGATAAAAGTGAAAGTCACGGTCTTTAAAATCTTTTATGTGATTCTATAATAAAAAGTGAAAACTAAGTGAATTATATACATATGCAGGTATGCATGTACAGCAGGCACGGGCATTTTTGTCGCAATTGAGACAAGACCGTCCCCAGCATAGCGCCCACTGTCCCCCACCAGTATACACCGTTACCATGGAGAAAGAACGCGCTACGCCCGTCGCGAGCAGT
>CAJYYI030000421.1:0-17181 GCA_913789915.3 Sphecodes monilicornis
ATCCCTCGAGGTTCCCGGCCTCGAATAGCGTCAGACTCGCGCGAAAAATGACGGGGACGATGAGACGCAAAGAGAAATAAATTGTACGGTACACAACACCCCCTCTGTATCCCCACTACAACCCTCTCCAACCCCTTTGGGGATGATAAGGTTGTTCTACTTCGCGGGGGAGCACGACGACGTGGACCGAGTTCGCGATGAGGGCTCGGTCTCATGGTTTTTTCGAGGAGACACCCCATCCTTCCAAGTTCGAAACTTCGAATTGGACATTTGTCGATGTACCTTGGGGTTGGTCGGAGATGGATGGTGGAAATTGTGGGATCTCGGGTTTGTTGATTTTTTAAGGAAATGAAAGGAAGATGCCAGTTTGTCATAGGATTGGCAGATTTTTCTTTTGAGAAGGAAAGTTTCAGGTTGGAGGCGGAGAATTGTGTTTGGGTGTGTTCTGATCGGTTTGTTGGTATTATATGATGTATTGATGTTTCTGGAGCAATCTGTAGGTGAGGTAAAATAAGTTACAAAAAAGGGTAATGGATGGAAGATGCCACTTGGTCGTAGGATTGGCAGATTCTTCTTTTGGGAAGGAAAGTTTCGGGTTGGAGGCGGAGAATTTTATTGTGGTGTGTTCTGATTGGTTTGTTGGTATTATATGATGTATTGATGTTTCTGGAGCAATCTGTAGGTGAGGTAAAATAAGTTACAAAAAAGAGTAATGGATGGAAGATGCCACTTGGTCCTAGGATTGGCAGATTCTTCTTTTGGGAAGGAAAGTTTCGGGTTGGAGGCGGAGAATTGTGTTTGGGTGTGTTCTGATCGGTTTGTTGGTATTATATGGTGTATTGATGTTTCTGGAGCAATCTGTAGGTGAGGTAAAATAAGTTACAAAAAAGAGTAATGGATGGAAGATGCCACTTGGTCGTAGGATTGGCAGATTCTTCTTTTGGGAAGGAAAGTTTCGGGTTGGAGGCGGAGAATTTTGTTGTGGTGTGTTCTGATTGGTTTGTTGGTATGATATGGTGTATTGATGTTTCTGGAGCAATCTGTAGGTGAGGTAGAATAAATTATTAGGTTGCTGCATGTTAAATGTCCGATTTTAGAATGCAAATGTTATGCAGCGTTATGGAGAATTGTGTTTGAGAGTGTTCCTGATTGGTTTGTTGGTATGATATGGTGTATTGATGTTTGTGAAGCATACTGTAGGAAAGGTAAAATAAATTTGCATTACTTCGAATTAAGCAATTTGATGAAAATGTGATAATTAGAAAAAAAAAGTTGTTGTATTGAAGAGTTTAAAAATTGTTTGTATTGATTGCAGGAAATAGGAGCCAAATAGATATTTTTTCTTGCTTTATTGGTTTTACTAAGCTGATAACACTGATATTCTCAAATTCCTTTAATCTGTCCACTGTTTTAAATTCCATGTGCTTATTTTTATCATAAATGCATAAAATCCGCAGTCTAGTGATGATAAAAGAACGCACTGTTCGTCTTGTGAATAAACAAAGTGAACGAGCGAAAAATTGAATTCCGACCGTAATACAATTAAGAAACTTGTCGTTCTTTGACTGAAAATGTTCATTAAAACGGTGCTTGCTTCGGTGAAAAAGATTTATTTAAGAAACAGGAATTACTCTTCTATAGTGTCATAGTACTTATAATTCTGTCGCTATTTTTTCTTAATTCGTATTTTTAGCGAATTGAAAGTTTCACTGGCCGCGCGACGTTTCAATGTTCGTCGTGAATATTTTTCCGTTCGTTCAGTCGGATTGGAAATCTGACCCACATACGCGATCATTAGAGCCGATGATAATTCCGCGGACGCTCACGGAAAAATAATTACACTGTCGCGTAGAGATCGACGGGTACGCGGTTTAATTGCTAAACTTCGTAATCACGTGAATCTGGGTTAAGTCTTGAATGAGAAACAACAATCCTTAACATACGTTAATCTTTTCTCCATTAATTAGTGAAGTTTGTAATAATGTATAATATTATAATATAATACGCATGATTCTCGAAACTATGTTTTTTTTTAAACTGGTCTATTCAATAACTAAAGAACTAGTAGAGTAAACAACTTCGGACGAAGCTCATTAATTCCTTTACTCATTTCTTTAGGGACTGAACCAACAATTTATATTTGATTTTTTATCTAAAATATTTTTTGAACAATATTAATTAAGAGTGTAGAGAATGGGAGAATGAGGAATCGATACCATCACCGAAAATAATAAGGTACCTCGTACATAGTTTATTTTTTCGTAATTAGACTGCTGCGCCAATTAGATATTCGTGTCAATTGATGTATAAATAAATGTGAAAATTCTATAAAGAGTCCATTAAATCGCTGTATTTCTGTACTATGGTTACCATGTAGAAACAGTGGATTATCTTCGCCGTTTCTTCATTTAGAAAGTGTTACAGCATTTTACCAACTTATCCGACTTATCTTGCTCGCAATATTATTCTTCTCGCGTCTTGTTACTTTGCACAAACACTCCGCGAAGCGTAATTCCTGATAACTTGAATCCTGTGTAAATCCTACGTTAATGTGTTATGCATAATTTTAAAACATATCATTTCTGAAATTATCGTATTATTTTCTTCGTGTTTATTCATTTTAAAACTCCAGAAAGCGTTTTTACACTATTCTCTACAAGCATTTATTCTTCTTTATAAATGATCACTTTTGTACTTCACGGAAGGAATGAAGTATTTCATAAAAATCTCAATAGCCAAGTTTGAAGGCTCCAATTATTTCTGCCACATTTTTAATCTCCTCGAAAATCACTTTTCTCTCCCTCTCATTAATTTACAACTCTTTCCACTTTATTCTTTCATCGCTTTATGATCCTCACAGAATGGTCCTTAAAAAAGGTGCGAATTTCACAAACCGTAATTCCCTTCAGTATTTCACTCGTTCAAACAATTTTATTCAAATTGATTTCCCTGAAGCTCGTCGAAACAAAGATCAACCCTTTCGCCACCCTCATTATTTTATTACTCATTCTTTTTTAGTCCTCCATTATTTTAGGACTCTTGCTTGACAGAGTGGTCTTCCAAAAAGAGTACCAATTCACAAAATCCATACACTTTCTAAATACTTTTAACCCTCTAAAATAATTTAAACATTAATCTCACCGAACTGTTTGAAACAAAGATTAAACGTTTCGCCACCCTCATTGTTTATTTTTCATACTTTTTTAGTCCTCCATTATTTTAGGACTCTTGCTTGACAGAGTGGTCTTCCAAAAAGAGTACGAATTTACAAAATCCATACACTTTCTAAATATTTTACTCCCTCCTCCCGAAAACAATTTAAAAATTAATCTCACCGATCTGTTCGAAATAAAGATTAAACCTACCCTCGCCCTCATAATTTTATTATTAGTCAGCGAATTTGACGCATTTATGGAAACAATGAATAGGTGTAATTTAAAACAGTAAAACCATTAGAAGAATTTAAAAATACTTTTATATTATTCTCCACCTATTAAACACATTAAAAAATAAAATAAATTTCTATTCTACTCCAGTTTGTGATAATTCCGGTCTAAAAAATTTTATTTCGCATAAAGATTCGCCGTCTTTATTTATTCCTCTCACCCGGGCTTATATAATTCGCGCCATTCTCGAAACAATGATTTTTTAAACCGGTCTGCTTAATAACTAAAAAACGAGTAGAGTAAACAACTTCGAACGAAGCTCAAAAATTCCTTTACTCATTTCTTTAGGGACTGGACCAACAATTTATATTTGATTTTTTATCTAAAATATTTTTTTGAACAATATTAATGAATTCCAAACCGTAAAACTTTTCCACCTTTTGATTGGAACAATTTAAAGGTACTGTTATATTAGTCTCGACCTATTAAAAGAATATAAATTTCCATTCCACTCCAATATGCAGTAATTCCGGTCTAAAAATTTTATTTCGCATAAAGATTCGCCGTCTTTATTTATTCCCCTCTCCCGGGCTTGTATAATTCGCGACATTCTCGAAACTATGTTTTTTTAAACCGGTCTGCTCAATAACTAAAGAACTAGCAGAATAAACAACTTTGGACGAAGCTCATTCGTTCCTTTCCTCATTTCTTTAGTGACCGGACCAACAATTTATATTTGTTTTATTATCCAAAATATTTTTTTGAACAATATTAATCAATTCCAAACCCTAGAACTTTTCCACCTTTTGATTGGAACAATTTAAAAATACTGTTATATTATTCTCGACCTATTAAAAGAATATAAATTTCCATTCCACTCCAATATGCAGTAATTCCGGTCTAAAAATTTTATTTCGCATAAAGGTTCGCCGTCTTTATGTATTACTCTCGTCCGGCGGGAAGGCTCGATCGCGTGTTCCGGAAATGAGCTTTCGCGCATTCGAATGGTGGGGATTTGCGAACATCAAAGGGGCGAGTCGGTTAAATTTGAGATTCTGGAGGCGCGCATCTTTTGACCCCGACGAATCCCATTTACCCGTGTGGCACTGAGCGACCTTCCTCGTCCACAATGTTAATCGCCATTTCGCTTTCGTTGCACAGCAATGCTGCACTCGATCATCGACGTACCTGAACGAAGATAAATTTCCCGGGACAACCGTCAGGATCTCGGATCGGAAGATTTCGCGAAGAGTTTCGTGAAAGTTTCACGATTTCCTTGGCAGAACGACGGCATGAATCGTTTAAGCTTTATACAATTATCGGTGGAGGCGAGGGGCGACGTCTCTGAGGGCTCATTCATTGGAAGTCACGTTTCCGGTGTACGGCCCTCGACGCTTTTAATGGCGAAAGCTTGTTATCGAGATGGCCCCGGGATTTCGAAGCGAAACGGCCATCGCTGGATATTCCTTTTTTCCACCGGCACGGTCTTCACGCGGTTAATGCCGTTTTAATGCCCTTCCGGTCTCTGCAGCCACTAATGCAACGCCCCAACCCGTTAATTGTAAACTATGCGAATCGCGAAAACAATTTCGCCGAGTACGTCCGGCGAGATTTCCGGAGCTGAAAGTTTGTCCACTCGGCTCGGAATGGAACGAAAATATTTCGCAACGGGGGAAAATGGATCAATCTTTTTGATTGAACTGGTAAATTGCTTGCGGAGGTTAGTTGAGCTCGCAGTGGTGCGTTTTTGACGGGTTTCGATGTTCCTTTGATGTTTTAGTGTGCAACTGTAAAAATGGCGGATTTTTATGGAGAATAAAAATTCTCTGCGTTAATTGCAAGATACAGGAGAAGTATAGACGTTTATTTTTTCTTTTGTAGCAATTTGAATAAACTGAGAAGAATATATAACAGAGTGTTGAAATTCTTTAAATGTTTTCACTGTATTGCATTTGATGACAATTTTGTTAAAAATGCAGAAATTGCGCTGTCGAGTTATAAGACTTAAGAGAACGATATTGTAGAATTATTTCTAATGGCTATGACATTTTTTAATAGTATGTATAGTTGTAGTACACTGTTTGAAATTGCTAAATAATGTTCGACATTGAAACCATCGAAGCAGCCAAAATGAATTCTTTAAAAATTTACGACGGTCAAAAAATATTTTCGCAATGTCACAGGAGGAAAAAACGGTCGAGATCGACGGTCGAATGCAATTAGGCTAGTCGGCCGTCTCAGTGAAGATCCAGGTTAATCGAGTATCGTTAATGGCATCGCCATACTCCTTGAAACAACAGTTCCACTTCTTAAAGAAAACAAGCTTCCGTCCAGTTCTAAAATCGTTATCGGAAAGTTCGGTCTAGAGAGTGCTTTCACGAAGAAACAGTCTGCATCGGAGAAAGAGAGAAAAATAGTGAGGGAGAGAGAGGGAGGGAGGGAGGGAGGGACAGTTCAAGTGTGAAGACTTTTGTCTTAACCCTTTGCACTCTAGTGCGTATTCTAACCTGCCACTAAAAATTACCATGCCACAATTCAAACAATTTTTGAAATTTCATCATTATCATTAATATAATCATATTCCCTTCCATATAGCAAATTCTTAAAAACTGTCGCTTAATGTTAGTACGCACAATTTCATATACGCAACACTGAAAACAAATCACTGAAAATGTTCTAGGTCGAATGAACTTTGTATTAAAATCGAAACACGGTCGAGCGGAAAAAGGTATAATAAACGTTGACAGCAAACATAATCAAAAAACGCTCTGCGCAACGACAATCCTAAAAAGAACAGGAGACACGAATTTTGTGTCCTGACGAGCCCCATTGTCTTCTTATCGGGACCCGTCACCTACTTCCCTCAGCAGAAACTTTCAATTGTACATACAGTAAAAATCGCGCGAACTTTTAAATCAACCCAACACCTCCGAGCCAACATTTTTCCATTTTCTGATCGCTGCTGTCGATAGTTCTCCCCAGAAGTTTTGCAGTACGATGTAACGGGAGTTGGCTGTAAAAGGGGGTGGAAATACGAGTGGGTGTGTAGGAGAAGAGGGGGATGGGAAGGGGTGGGAAGGGTGGATGACTCCTGGCAACCTCGGTCGATGCACCGGCGGAGAAAGTTTCGAGACTTTTGTAAGTGCATTAGCTTGAAAACTGCGAGAGGTCGTCGACAGGATTCGCGCGCACGTGCTGCTCGGGCGTGGGCGGGCTGGATAGGCGGATTGTTGGTCACAAGGGCACTTTTCTACAGGGTGTAACCAACAAATTTCATTGTAAATGGAAGGGCTGATTCCTGAGGTAATTCTGAGCACCTTTTGCTCGAATACGGTATTCGAGTGAAACTGTGCAGGGTGTGTAAAAATGATGTGAGTTTGTCTGTGTTTTGGAGAACTCTTTTTTTTCAAGTTTTTTTTTTATACAATCCTATAGATTTCGACGAGAAAACACCGAAAATGAAAATCTTATTGTGAGGAATTTATTGGTTAAAAAGTTATACGCGTATAAAGTTGAATACTTTTAAGCCTTCCTGGCAGGTTAAAGCGCCGCCATATTGATATATTTTCTAGGTGATACACATAAAGTGGGCTAAATAGTCCCGAGCAGATCCGTTAGATGGTACCACAAACACGTACGTAATAAAAATTCTTAACGAATACTGTGATTCAAACGATATTAAAGTTTAAGAGAAATGTATAAAAAGTGCAACATATACCATACAAGTCTAATTGACATATAGGCTTATAAGTTCAAATATACATATATATATATATATATATATATATATATATATTTGAACTTATAAGCCTAATATATATATATATATATATATATATATATATATATATATATATCTTATAATTGACATATAGGCTTCTAAGTTCAAATATATATTTATATATATATATATATATATATATATATATATATATATGTATGTATGTATGCGTGGCTAATAGATTCATGTGGATTCAAGCCACTTAAAATAAAAAAAAAAATAACACATTTACCAAATCAAAATGCGAAGCACTATATCATGGTCAGGCCGGCCTTCTCCGCTCCCAAGACGACATAACCTCAAACCATGTTGGACTGTACCTTCTTTTTGAAATCCTGTATATGATTCTGTATACTTTAATTACTGTTCAGTGACAGCTTGTGAAAATTCACAAGTATCCACAACCATAGCGGTATTTTATACATCTAAAATGGTGGAAATCTATTCCCACCATGTCCCCTCCGACCATCCCTTGAGAAAAAGAGCCAAGGTCTATTTGGCGGTCAACTTTTTCAACAGATCTTCATCGATGCAGAGGTATAATAAAATCGCGCTATGTTAGTCATGATATATCGTTTATATACACTGTGTACAAGTTAATGTTTTATATTCACAGGTGACTTTATTGAAATTATAGTAAATTCGCTGATCGTGAAATTGAATCGAGTTGAGTGACCGTATTTGTGTGCTCTCGGGAAGTTTACTGAATGTTGTGCAAATGCGCTCGGGAAGTTTACTGCATGTTGTGCGCTCGGGAAATGTTTATATGACTTTCATAACTTTTATAACATTTATATATAACTTACGTGACCAAGTAAAGCACCAGTCACAGTTGATGCTGACAGTCAGGCGTTTCGGGACACAATGTATAGCGAGTGGGGTATAGCGAGATGCTCGCTGGGCAAATATGGGCCAACCCGGGTTGCATAATTCGCGTAAATTGCTGCCATCTCCGACTGCGTTCCAGCCGGCGTCGATTCCGCGCGGATGTCGCGAACTGATACGGAATATCTCAAACCGCCACAGGGTGAAAACGGCAATGTTGTTAGAACTGTGATAATCGGGATCGTCACAATAACGACCTCTTGAATTCATAACCATTCCCTGCATTATATTTCGCGAACGAATTCGAACGAGTTTGCATACTCCGAGATTTTTGGTTCTGGGAAAGTGTAGAACGAATGCGCCATTTTATTTGAGTCTCTTCGAATTGGATAGAATATACACACGTCTATTCTATCCTAATTGGATAGAATACACTGTGAACAGATGTGAAAGATTCGCAAGAATTTTACAATGTTCACCGCTAGTGGAACTTGTTCCATTCTGAACTTGAGCATTCCCATTCAGAGTTGTCAATTTTAGACAATTTATGAGATCAAAAATTGGTTAGGTCACTGCGAGTGTTTCAGAATTATGTGTAATTGTTTGGCTGTAGTTCAGAATAACACAGGATAATTTTCATCCAATTATCTGTATTATTATTTAACTTATTGTATATTATGATTCCAGCAGAATATCGTTTTGCACGGTAACTATGATATGTCAATAATGAATTGGTCAATCCTCTTTAAATTTTACTCACATGTAATGTGTAGAGCTTCCTTTATCTTGTGAACTATTGTAGAATGACGCAGAGAAAAACGGTTAACGAATGGGAGAAATATACTGACGTGAGGATTTTTTTCAAGTTCTTTGATCAACGTGATCGCGTGCGCTGCTTGTTAAAATAATTGTGGTGGGCAGCGTGGTTAGATTGCCTTGGTTACAATGCTGCTGAATGTTCTGACAAATTGGGTTCCGTGTGTAACAAATCAATTAAGGGAATCGATTGTGCAACTGTTTTGTGGGAGAACGTTAATCACTGATTTATGTAATGTGTAAATAACTGTTAACGTGGCATGCATGCAACGCATTTAATAATGATAATTAGACTGCCGATCTTATGCACTAATGATATAAATTAATTGAAGCGATTTAAAGGAAGATTAAAAGAATTAAAAACCATCGATGTTATCAGTTTAGTAAAATTATTAAATGAACAAAGAAATTTCTGTTTGGCTCCTGGTCACCGTAATCGGTGCAAACAATTTTTATTTTTCATAATAATCCCCAGTCCAGTGAAAGCAGTATTTACAGTATTTCATCGATAATTGTCCACAACACGAGTCTGCGGAGGGACAATTATGCCGGAGGGATATCGTTGTTTGAGGTTTGCCGAACGTAGAGAAGGACAGCCGAGCTCGAGAGGCCTCGGTCACCGAGAAATGTAAACATACCTAAACCGAATTTCCAACTTCTTTATTAATCATTATTTTTTTATGGGAATTCGGATTAGTGTGGTCTCATCGATATGCCCGAGCCACATGGTGTCATATTTCTCGGCGACCGAGGCCTCTCGAGCTTCACGGCCCCTCAAGGGGGTACACCCCGCACTAGTGGGGATATCTCAGGGACAATTATGTCGGAGACATTTGGGACAATTACCGATGAAATACTGTATGTTATATCCTATGAATATTTAGTGTTCACTTGAGACAATAAATTCATACTTATTACTACACTGCGGATTTTATGCATTTATGACAAAAATGTGTGCATACAAATTAAAGCAGTGAGCATATTAAGAAGAAGTAGGGACATCGGTGTGCTATTTTCAACTTAATAAGATAATTAAAAAAAAGAAAAAAATTTTTATGCAACTCCTGTGTCCTGCAATTAATGCAACCTTTTTTTCATTTTGCATAAAGATACGCAGTCTACTTATTACTATGAATAGACTGCGGATTTTTATGTAAAATAGAAATGTTATTCATCAACTGTAAAAAACAGGGACCAAGTCAAAAGTTCTTTCTTCCTATAATAAAAATTGGTATGCTGAAAATAATACATTGATGTTTCTAAACTCTCTTAACTTTTGGACTATTTTAAATTGGACTTATCCATTTTTATCACAAATGTAGTCTAGCTATGAGAATAAAAGTTCTAACAGAAAATAAAAAATAATTTAAGCTTTTATAACGATTGTCGTTGATATCTAAACGTTAGCGAATAGTCCTGAATAAATATGGTGACATATATTTCAACTTGTGGAAGCTCGAGATCCGGAAACGAATTAGTTAAGAGCAGTTATTCAAACGAGAAAGGCAGACTACATAGAATTATACAAAGGGGCTCATGCAGTTACGCTAACCAGACACTTTTGGATTTGATTGCAGGGCCTGTTTGCGAGGATTACCTTCCGTGAGCCGCTGTTCGTCGGCGGACCCGGAAACACAACCGGCCTGGAGCGACTTCCGGTGAGGACAGGATTTAAGGGCTGCGTCCGGCATCTGGAAGCCAATGAACACCGCTATCGTTTCCCTCTTGCGCCGCAGGGGGACGCGACGAATGGTTTCGACGTCGGTGAGTACAAATTACCAATTAGATTGCTGGACTCGCTCCTTCCGGTGATGGAACAACTTCTATTACCATTATGGCAGCCTTTCCTTCCCGATGTTCCCTCCTTCGCAATAATTCCATTAAAACTTCTCGCAATCATTCGGAGTTCTTCAGAAACGATTTTGCTATTTGTTGACAAGATAACCAAAAGTTTCTCAAATTATTTAGAGTCCACTAGTCCTATAAATTTTTGTCAAATCCTCGAGGAAAAACTGTTAGTTGAAGCGGACACTGTCAGTCCAAGCAGCAAGTAGAATCAACTATCATTAGTCAGACACAAAGAGATGATTAAAACTTGACCCCACTAATATTTCACAAGCATTCCACAATTCTCTAATCCTTCCACATTGTTAATCTTATCCAATTTAATCTACTCGACTATACCAGAATAAAAATTATTTTATTAGAGTTGGTCAAATAATAGTGTCAGCTATACAGGGTGAGGCATTTATCCTGGCCACCCAGAATATCTGAAAAACTAAATTCCGGAGAAAAAAATATTTCAAATAAAAAGATTAAATCAAGGAGGGGCTGATGCAGCAGTTATATCCATTTTTAATTTTCAACATGTTTTCAAGGTCATTGCAAGGTCAACTTTATTTTTCAAATGGAAACATATATTTCTCATTACAGATTCTTAATCCACGACTTGAAACAAATATCTTTTATTTGAAACGTTTTTTTCTCTGCGTTTTTTTTCTTAGATTACATGTTTATTTGATACAAATAGAAATTTGATACAAATAATTTGATGCAAATCGAATAGACGTGTCGCTAAATCAATCCACATTAACCATTGTATAGTTTCTAATAAATAAGAGTTCATAAGAGGTAAAAGTTAATTATTAGTTATGAGTTCACCAACGGGAAGTGGGCGCATTTTACGGAACGGTCGGAGCATAAGTCGCATAGGTCGCAACATTGGTGTCAGAAGAGTGATTTCGGACGATGTTGTGGCAGCGACTTCCGTCTCCGGAGGAGATGCCACTGTACTTCGAAGTTTATTTGGGGATTTCCAAAGGAGCATTTCCGGGCAGTTCTCGGAGCATAAGTCGCATAGGTCGCAACAATATATTAAAATTTCATCAAAATCGGAGTACGCAGACCTATTCTATATGTATAATTACCCAAAATTTTCTGCGCCTCGGACCCACGCATAATTTTATACGAAAAATTCCAATAGATTGAAACCAAGGACAAAGGAAATTTCGATTGGACCAGAATCGAAATTATACAGAGCAGTGACAAACGACGAGTGTCCGAGTGAAATTCAATCAAGTGCAGGTATGCCAGTGCAAGCTGAGATACAGCGCGGATCGTTCGTGCAAAGCAATAATCCTGAAACGGAGCGTCGAGCGAGGACTCGCGCGGTTCCCGTTATCTTGTCCTGCCAAGAACGTCCGGAGACCGGTCAATCGACTACCAAATCTCCATTGAAAGGCTCAAGGGGATACGTATAATCCTTCCGAGCGTAACCTCTCTTGTGGGGAGGTTAGGTTCGGGGGTCGAATGGGAGGTTAGGTTTGTGAGGTCGAAGGGGGTGGTGGTTTGAGGGAAGACAGCTTTTAAGGGCTCGGTTTCTGTCCAGGACGCGATAGACGTCCGACCACTCCGTTGTCGTATATCTCCATTCTCGGCGCAGAATGCACAATAGATCAAAGGAGCCGCGCATTCCCGAGACCAATGCATTTTTTGGTCGTCGAGTGGACCGCGTGCGCGCAACCTTCTTCTCCTCCTCAAAAGAAATACGACCCTGAAGATCACCGCGCAGTCGAAAGAGGAAAATGTCGGAGTAAATCGTCCGTGGACCCCGCAATCTTTGCGACTTCGTGTACCCTCGATAAGTGCTTTGATCTGTTTCAGAAGATAAATTCTCTTCGTTGTGATTGACAGAACGATTGTTCCTCGAATTCGAAAGAAATTCTTATTATTGCTATTACACGTTTTATACTATTGTGTATTATTTTCTCAGTTTTCCTTTGGTGCGTTTCTTTTCAGACTTTGAAACTTGTTTCGTTGATTCAGAGCCGGCGCGGCGGTGGCCTATATCTTGTTCGTAGAAAAGATTCAAGTGTATTCGTTCATTTAGGTGCATTACTTTAACGATCTCTTGTCTTCTTTTTATTGTGAGCCACACTATAAGATGCCTGGTGTGTTTCGGAAAATAAATCAGCACCGTTTTTCAATGTTGCCGTTTTTATTCAAGGGTTGATTTTCAGGGTGTGGCAATTTCTTTTCATTGCAAGAATCTTTGTCCATTGTTCATCGAAGAATCGGGTATTTTTTAACGGCGTCATATATATGTGACATTAAAAAAATATTAAACACAACGATGCACTTCAATAAAATAAATTTAGACATAACGTAAATTTGTAATACCTCCTCGGTATTGTCGAGGATTGCATTGGAGTCTAAATTAAATTTTTACATGGTAAAAAATTGCATTAGAGATTTACATTAAACTGTTAAGGGAGCATTGGAGTTTAAAGAAAATCGTTAAATTGTTCAATATTTCCATTGTGGTCGAAATAAATTTTTTAAATTGTCAAGGGTTACCTTCGAGTCGAAATAAAATGATTAACTGTCCAAGGATTATATTGGAGATTAAATAAAATTTATATAAGGTAAACCATTGCATCAGAGTCGCAATAAACTGTTTAAATTGTTAAGCACAGCATTCGAGTCTAAATAAAATTGTTAAATTGTCAATAATTGCATTGGGGTCGAAAGAAACTGTTTAAATTGTGAAGGGTTGCATTATATTGGAGACTAAATATTTTAGTCTCAATAAATTGTTTATATTGCTGAGGACAGCATTGTAGTCTAAATAAAATGGTTAAATTGTCAAGACTAGCATCGAAGTCTGCCGCTACAGTTGCAGCGAAGTGAGAATAAAATAGCGTCTCGTAGCATCGATGAACCAAACTCTCTGCAAAGCATCGACCCAGGTATTTAACATCTTTATCTCGTTATAAGACAGGTTATCGACGTGCCGCTAACGAAATTCATTTTCTTTGTATTAAAAACGCTCAGGTGGGCGTGGAAGATATTCTCCCTGTAAATGAGGTCGTTGTACAACGATGGTTCAGAAATGTCCTAGGTGGATTCATGTGACACCTGTTGTGTACCGCGAGATAGGAGTTAATTCGTGCCTCCGATACAGGTCTGCCGCACCGAAAACAATGTGCAACGACAGCGCAGCTAATTATGAACCGTGATGTTTTAATGTCTCCATTACCGTACACTGAAATTGTAAAATACGAATGAATCGCCGCAATAACGCGATTCTCTTCTTCATTCGATCCTCGTCTTCTCCATACGAACGCTTTTGTTACGAATATATTAAGAAATTATCGACAGTATGCTAACCTATTCGTTCCGATTCTCTGGAGTCGTTTTGATTTACGAGAATTGTATTAAGCAACGTATCTTTTGTTATGTGCATCGTTCAGAGCATTTATAGAGAGCTTATACGATTGATGGGTATATTATTACGCTGCGCGTTCCTGTAGGAACAATTATCGAAGTTTAGTATACCTTACAAGAGTAATTTTACGCAGTTTGAATACACGAGAGCAATTTTCGAGAATTATTTCGGATTACCAGTTGCACTTGCATCGTGAAGGCAAAGGTGCAGGATTGCTATGGTTTATTGCGGCAACATGTTGTTTGTGTTCGCGTATAAGCAATTATCGAGATTTGCCATGACTAGACTGTGGATCATTATGCCAAATAAAAATTGTCTGCATGAAGTATAAGAAAAGGAGGATTTCTTCATTTTACAATTTATGTGTCTTTATAGTCATATTACATTCAATTCATGGATTCTTCCATTTTGTCTTTCACCTAGTTGCTTTTACTAGGAATTCATAAAATCCTCAGTCTAGGGATTAAACTGCGGTTCTTCGTGCAATGTAATATTGTTCCTTATTCATTCCAATAATAATTACGAGACTGACGTTGGTAGAAACAGAAATTTTTGTAAATTCGTTCAATGGAACTAGAATATCGATGAAAATTATGTTTCTCTGTTGAGATAGACATCAAGGTATATATCAGCAAATCTTTCTAAGTCGTCCCATAAAGATTAAGAAAACATTGTTTTGTATTAGTTACAACGAGACCGACCGTATGCATGAACAGAAATTTTGCTGAATTAAAATTATTTTTTCTTGCCACGACAAGCGACATCAAGCTATGAATCTTCAAATTTCAATATATTCGAGCAATTTTCCGAAAAAGTCGAACGAAGAAAAATCGAAAAACTTACAAATTACGTACGTCATAAATACAGGTTGTTCCAAAATTTCAGTTACACGGGATACCTCTTTATATATCGAATTTACAAAAAAAAAAATCGAATAAAATGTATATGGTTTTCAAAGCTCTATAGAAAGGTGCATTTTCTAAATATTTTATTTGACGTATTGAAGGTCATTTGAAGGTCAAGTTCACTTTTTTAAATTTTATTACACTAACATATTCTACGAGAAAAATCAAGTAAGTTTTATTCGAAACGTTTTTTAATTCGACAACAATTTTTTATGTAATTCAATGATAAAGACACAAAAAGAAATGCCTAATAGATCATAACGCTTTCTTGACTCGACGCCATTTTGGGACACCCTGTATATAAAGCCATTATATTACATATTATTTTATAAATACGGTACCGTCAACTTGAGGGACTGACAAAGCGTTTACCGTGTTAAAAGTGGAAGACAATCGAAAACGAGGTGAAACGTTTCTCGAATAATGGAGCGCCGATCCGCCGAAAGAAAACTGTGTCGAATCGGGAGGGTTTTGCGAGGTTGGAAAGCGCATTTCCAGCCGTCGTGGTGCATAAATAAGAATTTCCATAGATATTTCGCGGCGCGAGGAGGATCGTGGAAAGCCGTTCCCGGCGAAATCTTTAACGAAACGACGACGAGGCAAGATGATCGCCGAGAGACGAAATCGGCTCCCGCGGAATAAGCCGCCGCCGCCGCCTGTTTGCTATTCTGCCGCGAGTTAATCGGATTACTTCCGGTGGATAAAATACAATTCGGCCGAAAGAAACTACGGCGGAGAGACGGTGCGGCGTGGCAGTAAAAGAGGAAGCCTGGGTGGAAACGTGACTCGTATGGACTCCGTAATAATGAATGACCCAGACGATTTTCGAAGTCGCCCGCCCCCGGAGAATCGAGGTTATATCCGAATCGACCGGCGAGTCGCCGAACTCCCGGTGACTATTCTCGAACTTTCTCAATTTACCTCGTATTTTTCTACTTTTCTCTCTTTGAGCTTGACCCGGGGAAATTTCTTATGCATTAGCGTGGATCGACGGACCGCGCGATACGTTATCGCGCGCAAACTGTCCGATACGCGTGTTCCTACGAAGTTCGATTCCACTTTCGCGTCGAGTAGTATTGATTTCTCACTTCGTCCAATGAGTTTCGCTGATCCGAAGTCCAGAATAAGACTGGCCGGTTATTTCCGAGGTAGAAAATTGTTCCATTAGAACGTCAGAAGTTTTAGAACTCGATCTTCTTCTTACTCTGTTTCATGCGTGCTTCACGCGAGCCACCTAACTCGATCACCTCGAATTACTTCGAAATTATGCGTTGTACGAAAAAGAAAATTGTTTCCACAGATGTTACGTGGTATTCAGTAGAATATGACGTTCTGTATTTGACGACTTTACAAGTGGAGGCGTTTAGGAGATTTGAAGATCAACTTTGACTTTTCAAATGGAACCGTATATTTCTGTATGCACCGATGCGGATTTTTATTCTCTAGAGAAAATTATTAACCCATCATACACGTCGAAAAATAATTAGTTCAACAGGTATTTTTATTTAACACTAGAACTACCGGACCAGTCAAAATGACTGGTTTCTAATTTTTTCTTTTACAAATATTAAAATTATAAATATGTTTCCAGGAGTAATTTTTTAGTAAACTTCTCTATTGAAGTACATATTTGTAGCGGAATTGACCGACGGTCACGCGTTCCGTTAGCGAAGGAATAGGCGGGAAACGCACAGCGCTGTGCGCAAAGGTGAAAAAACTGTAGCGACACGACAAACACTGCTTCTTACGAGAACAAAGTGGACTGTATTTTATTTGAGAATGAAATGTAGAACAAAAACAAAATATATGAACAATTACTGAATGCGGTGAGACTAGATCGAATGGAATATGACAAGCGACGTCGCGTACGAGAGAGAGAGAGAAATCAGCGCGTAGTTGAGAAAGTACAACGAGAGAAGCGACAACTGATTTCTGCGAATAATGAGAGCGAAGTGACGAAATTCGGGGAATCGAGAGATTCCGCACAATAGATGTATGGGGATTGGTTCCCGAGGATTACCCGATGATGGGGTGCCCGCTGATTGGGTCACCGTCATCGCGTGATCCTGTCGAGGAACGACGCGGTAACGCGAGTCGCGTAACGGCTTCGCAGGAGATCGCGATCGGAGGGTGACGTCACGACGGGGCGAGGAGGGCGCGTCGCGTCAACAGCCCGTTTGAATTCGCGCGATCGCGAACAATATTTGAACAAAAATTATACGAAATTTGAATAAATGCAAT
>CAJYYI030000422.1:0-22029 GCA_913789915.3 Sphecodes monilicornis
CCACTTTTGACCCCTTCTACACAGATTTAAGACTACTACAGACATTGCATCTTATGGGCTTTTCTGTCTAGGCCTCGGGGGGCCACAGAGGCCCCCGTACCATTTCGGTGTCGCGCTCAATATTACCGATAGTTCACGAATTTACGCGTATTAGCAAGAACTGAATATTCCGTATACTTTATTTTTACTACGGGTGTTTTCAAGGCTACTAATGCATACGGCGCGTGTATTTGAACGGTGAAAATAATATTTATGAAGAATGTATTACAAAAATACGAATTGTCGTAAAACTAATTTGGTTTCTATACGTAATATTATTTTTATTACTCGCGTCACTAATGAATGTATATTATAATAGTTTTATACACTTTAAACCAATAGTTTACTTCCTTTACACTTAAAATCAATACAAATTCTATGCAGTTGATGAATGCGTACACATTACACATATATTAACTATGCTTGTGTTTTCTTGTTTTTATAATAAGTAGGCCAAGGAAGTTTTAAATAACCCTTGGACTATCCTAAGCTAGCTAAAGGTAGGCCATGATAAACCATTGCAGGACCACTGGATGACCAGTGGATGACCAGTGGATGACCAGTGGATGACCAGTGGATGACCAGTGGATGACCATTGGTTGACCACTGGTTGACCACTGGATGACCACTGGATGACCACTGGATGATCACTGGATGACCAGTGGATGACCAGTGGATGACCAGTGGATGACCAGTGGATGACCACTGGATGACCACTGGATGACCACTGGATGACCACTGGATGACCACTGGATGACCACTGGATGACCACTGGATGACCACTGGATGACCACTGGATGACCACTGGATGACCAGTGGATGACCATTGGATGACCATTGGATGACCATTGGATGACCACTGGATGACCAGTGGCTGACCAGTGGATGACCAGTGGATGACCAGTGGATGACCAGTGGCTGACCAGTGGATGACCAGTGGCTGACCAGTGGCTGACCAGTGGCTGACCAGTGGCTGACCAGTGGCTGACCAGTGGATGACCAGTGGATGACCAGTGGATGACCAGTGGATGACCAGTGGATGACCAGTGGATGACCAGTGGATGACCAGTGGATGACCAGTGGATGACCAGTGGATGACCAGTGGATGACCACTGGATGACCACTGGATGACCACTGGATGACCACTGGATGACCACTGGATGACCACTGGATGACCACTGGATGACCACTGGATGACCAGTGGATGACCAGTGGATGACCAGTGGATGACCAGTGGATGACCAGTGGATGACCAGTGGATGACCAGTGGATGACCAGTGGATGACCAGTGGATGACCAGTGGATGACCAGTGGATGACCAGTGGATGACCAGTGGATGACCACTGGATGACCACTGGATGACCACTGGATGACCACTGGATGACCACTGGATGACCAGTGGATGACCATTGGATGACCACTGGATGACCACTGGATGACCAGTGGATGACCAGTGGATGACCAGTGGATGACCATTGGATGACCACTGGATGACCACTGGATGACCACTGGATGACCACTGGATGACCAGTGGCTGACCAGTGGCTGACCAGTGGCTGACCAGTGGCTGACCAGTGGCTGACCAGTGGCTGACCAGTGGCTGACCAGTGGCTGACCAGTGGCTGACCAGTGGCTGACCAGTGGCTGACCAGTGGCTGACCAGTGGCTGACCAGTGGCTGACCAGTGGCTGACCAGTGGATGACCAGTGGATGACCAGTGGATGACCAGTGGATGACCAGTGGATGACCAGTGGATGACCAGTGGATGACCAGTGGATGACCAGTGGATGACCAGTGGATGACCAGTGGATGACCAGTGGATGACCAGTGGATGACCAGTGGATGACCAGTGGATGACCAGTGGATGACCAGTGGATGACCAGTGGATGACCACTGGATGACCACTGGATGACCACTGGATGACCACTGGATGACCACTGGATGACCACTGGATGACCACTGGATGACCACTGGATGACCACTGGATGACCACTGGATGACCACTGGATGACCACTGGATGACCACTGGATGTCCACTGGATGTCCACTGGATGTCCACTGGATGTCCACTGGATGTCCACTGGATGTCCACTGGATGTCCACTGGATGTCCACTGGATGTCCACTGGATGACCACTGGATGTCCACTGGATGTCCACTGGATGTCCACTGGATGACCAGTGGATGACCAGTGGATGACCAGTGGATGACCAGTGGATGACCACTGGATGACCAGTGGATGACCACTGGATGACCACTGGATGACCACTGGATGACCACTGGATGACCACTGGATGTCCACTGGATGACCACTGGATGTCCAGTGGATGACTAGTGGATGACTAGTGGATGACCAGTGGATGACCAGTGGATGACCAGTGGATGACCACTGGATGACCACTGGATGACCACTGGATGTCCACTGGATGATCAGTGGATGACCACTGGTGGAGGACCCTTGGTCCACCCTAAGCCAGCTGAAGGTAGGCAAGGGTAGCTCTGGAGGACCACTGGTCATCCCCAAGGTAGGCAGGAGAGGCCAGGGTACCGCTGGAAGACCCTCCTGGTCCCGGAGCCCATCCGCTCCTGCCGGAGGACCCGGCCCGACTGATTGACTGAGCGCGCTCCGCGAGCTTAGGTAGCCAGTGATGCGCAGCGCGCAGCGAAGCGCAACGCTCCCCACCCCAACTAATTTCGGTAGATCTCGATTGCCGCGATAATAATTATTGATAAATCTATTATTTCTGGCTGTTTAATGTTTATAACAATTCCTTTTGCCAACGATGTCGATAAGCATACCCTTGTCTATCTACCAACTAATTTTTTAGTAAAAATTGCTAATCGTACTCGAGGTACAGAACAACTTTTAAACCATGAATATTCATTCCCATTCATTTCTTCAACACAACTCACTGAAAAATGTATTGTTTCTAGCTAGTTAATA
This sequence comes from Sphecodes monilicornis, assembly GCA_913789915.3. NCBI lineage: Eukaryota > Metazoa > Arthropoda > Insecta > Hymenoptera > Halictidae > Sphecodes > Sphecodes monilicornis. The sequence continues at coordinate 2,983 of CAJYYI030000422.1, forward strand.
TTTATAACAATCTTTTTGCTAATGATGCCGACAAGCATCCTCTTTACTATCTACCATCTTATTTTTAAGTAAAAATTGCTAATAGTACTCGAGATACAGAGTAATTTTTAACACATGAATATTACCAAACAATATTATATCAAGCAAATGTAATTAATAAAGTTACTATCTGTGGCTGTTTAACGTTTATAACAATTCCTTTTGCTAATTATGTCGATAAGCACACCCTCGACTATCTGACCATCTAATTTTTCAGTAAAAATATGTAATGGAACTCGAGATATTGAATATCTTCTGACACATGAATATTCGCGTGCATTAATTTATCGAACACAATTCACTCACAAATTTATCATCTCTAGCTGGTTAATATTTGAAACAATTCCTTTTGTCGATGATGTCGACGAGCACTCCGTTGACCATCTTGCCATCTAATTTTTTAGTAGAAGTAAGTAATAAAACTCGAGATCCAGCATAATTTATGATACACGAATATTACTAAGCATAATTATATTGAAAAAATGTAATTAATGAATTTGTTATCTCTGTTTGTTTAACGATTACAACGATTATATGTTTGGTTACCTCACCACCCAATTTTTTAGTAAAAATAGCTAATAGTACTCGAGATACAGATTAACTTTTATGCATGAACATTTGGAGTGTACAAGATATTCAATTCTCACTAGTATGCACAGTTTCATTAGAACAAGAGTAACAAAAATTATTAATAACTAATTAACCTCTTCTAGAATCGAATTGAAAACTATACATGAATGTTGCCGAAGGTACATTCTATATTCTTCGAGAGCTAATATATATAAAAATTACCTGAAGTAATTTATCAACAATTTTTGTGGAGGTAACTTCTATCTTCTATGCCCGCAATGAGTAAGACAAGGAGAGTCCGAGTATTCGTCAAAGGTAAACACACAAATCGTTGTGTCACCTCTCTGGAAATCGTAAATAACTAATTAACGAGGCGTCGAATCTACATAAAACTGCAACAGAAATGTAGTTGAGACATCATTCTAGATCCTCCGATCACAAGGAAGATTATTTTTTAGCAGAGATCTATTAAATTATTTGAGTTTATTTTAGAACGAGACTTAGAATAATTGTTTATAACTATTTAGTCAGAAATAAAATGTGACGATAAACTATATGTGAAAGTAGCTGAAGGTCTATTCTATATTTCCTAACTGCAAATATTTGTAAACAGTTCCTCACAAGTGTGTTACTAATAAATTTTCTGTCGAGTGTGAGATTTTCTGTTATGTGTTGCAACCTCATGTAGTTCACCACCTGAGCGTTCCATTTCGATAGAGTCCGCTATCGTACTAGGACATTTTCTACAGAGTCGGTAATTCAGAACCGTAGACAGAAAAATGCATTGCATGCAATGTCTGTGGGTATCTTAAGTCTGTGCCTTCTAACACCCGAATCGGAACTAACTTTTAGTCGGGATCAAAACCTACTTATGGGTATCCTCTGTGGTATTTTCATCGTCAACAATATCTGCAATTTTCCACTTTGTTAGCTACGATTATTATTAACAAAGTGGATATCTCTGTTACTAATAATGAAAGATAAAATCTAATTTTTTCGATAAACATCGGTACAGCTATTACAACCGAATGTTACGAATCTACTTCCAACATTGCCGATGGGTTCGAGTGTAGCGTTCCCGTCATCAATGATAGGATTCTAGATTTCTGCGATACTAATAATTTAATCCCCGAAAACCAATATGGTTTTAGAAGACACCACTCCACAATACATGCTATCAATAAATTAACATCCGACGTGCCCTGAGTAGAGGTTCCTGCATGGGCGTCTGTCTGGTAGATCTGGAGAAAGCATTCGACACCGCCTGGATAGGCGGGTTGTAATTGTTAAACAAGCAGAGTTAATAAATTCATTAATTACATTTTCTCGACTGATTTATGCTTAGTAATATTCATGTATCATAAATTATTCTTATTTAATTAGTCCTATTGCCTACTTCTCCTAAAAAATTAGATGGCAAGATGGTCAAGAATTGTTACAAATATTATCCAGCTAGACATAATAAATTTATCAGTGAATTGTGTTCGATAAATTAATGCGCGCGGATATTCATGTGTTAGAAGATATTCAATATCTCGAGTTCCATTACATTTTTTTACTAAAAAATGAGATGGTCAGATAGTCGAGGGAGTGCATGTCGACATAATTGGCAAAAGGAATTGTTATAAGCATTTAAATTTATTAATTACATTTGCTTGATATAATATTGTTTGGTAATACTCATGTGTTAAAAGTTAGTCTGTATCTCGAGTTCTATTAGCAATTTTTACTTAAAAATAAGATGGTAGATAGTCAAGAGGATGCTTGTCGACATCCTTCGCTGTGTGCTGCGCATCACTGCTTACCTAAGCCCGCGGAGTACGCTCAGTCAGTCAGTCGGGCCGGGACCCAGACCCAGTGATGGGAATGTTGGCGCTTTTCACGCGCATGCGCGAGTTTCGGCAGCACCGAAGCTACGTTCGTAGTTTGTGGGGTACTATTGGGGCGAAAGTAGTGGGTTTGTTATTATAAAGTTATTTTAGTTATGTATTTGTGTGTATTTTTTTAGATTTTTATCGATTATGCGAACATGTTCAAATAAATTGAAAATCTCTAAAAGTTCAAACAAATGTGTACTTCCTATTGAAGTTGTGGAGATACCAGTTTCATAAAAATTCAGTAATGAAATATCGTTGAAAGAATTGTTCTTAATTTTTTTCAGAATTTTTGATGTTGTCCATTGTTTAGACCAAAAGTAAAAATAAATTTTTTCGATGCCTCTTCAGTTTTTTGTAGGTGTATCATGTAATATTAAACGTTTTTATATTCGAAAAAATAATGTATATATATAGAATCTTTTAACAATGATTCTGCTTTGTCCAAAAATTCCGCTGCAGTTGGTCCACACGCAATTGGAAATTATCCTCTGTCTTTCTGTAATAGCATCTAATTGCAAAGTGCAGAATAAATTATTAATTGAACTGTACACTTATCTTTTGCTTCGAGTGATTTTTCCTTTTTTTACCGATGAAAATGATTCCTAAACGATAAATGCCTAAATAAAATAAATAAAAAATACGATGATACAAACGTGCCTTATAATTCGAAAGTGTACCTACTGAGGCGAAGCAAGAGGAGGAATGAAATGACCGATGGAGCTAGAATAAATTAGAATGAATTTGGGAAGTTGAAAAACTCATGCAATGTGAGCTGTTTGAAATTCTGAGATTTTGGCGCAATAGTATATAAATGATTTCCCGACATAAGGGCTAAATGCCTACCATCGAGAGACATGGTGCGGCTAGACTCTTGTCTAGCTTTCAGGGATGTGCGCACCACACAAATGGAATTCAGTAGGTCAGGGCCTATTTTATTCCTTTTTTTAGATTTTATGTCGGGAAGCAAAGAAAATATTCTTTCGGCTTCGGCATTGGAATGGGGTAGACATCTGACCGTGTTTATTACCGAGGTGAGAACGGGAAAGCGAAGAATTTGATTCGGGTCTTTTTGGTTACAGATGTCTACCCACATATCGTCAAACGACAAATTGGACCATTGGTCCCTCTGCAACCGGGAAGTGCCGCAGTACAAAAAGTCCCACTCTTTTTTTAGATCTACGGCATTCCAATTCCCTAATTTACCAGCGACAGCTTCGAGATTCCGAAAAGTTAAATCTCTATCGCTGTTAAATAGGGAATTTGACGGTTCGAAAACCGTCAATTGTTTTAGAAAATCATTGTCATACGTTAGAAATCTACGACTGAGCGGCCGACGAGCCACCGCACACAGGCACGGTAGGGGTAGAGCTTCCTCGTGTACCTAGCGCTAGTGGAAGCAAAGTAGGGGTACGTCTGAACACCGATGTAGGGGAGTCCGTGGTCCTCCAGAGCTCCCCTGGCCTATCCTTGCTGGCTTAAGCTGGACCAAGGGTCCTCCACCAATGGCCTACCATTGTTTATCATGGTCTACCTTTAGCTAGCTTAGAGTAGTCCAAGGGTTATTTAAAACTTACTTGGCCTACTTTAAGCAAGTCTTCGTTTACCTTGGGTTCTGAGCCGGTCCAGTTTCAGTATCCGGCATGAAGTCAGTACCGTGCTGATCGGCTCAGAGAGGGCAATCATTGCAATGGCTTCGCATCTTCGAGTGAGTCATTTCGTCACTACCTTGTCACTATACTCGTCTATAGAAGTAGTAGTATAGAGTAGTAGTAAAGTGTAAAAGTAGTTAGTTGCATGCATGGGCAGGCCTCGCCGCCCCAACGATCAGCCGAGATGGGAACGTCCGCGATTTGCACTAGCGTTGCGACAAAACCACGCTTTGCATTACCCGAGTTTGAATAGAGATTAAAGTTAACATTACGATATAGATTGTGTAGAGCGTACCGTTGCGAATTACAAATAGTCGCGGTTTAAAATTACATTTCATTTTATTACGTTTTACAGACAATGTGAAGTAATAGTGTTTTGGATCTCTGTTCGTTGAATAGATTGTAGGTTCTGATGCAGGCCAGAGGTGATATAGGATTTGAGATGTACGTTACATATTGCGTATTGATTCGTTAATAAAACATTATTTTATATTCAAATTGAATAATTCGTTGAAGCTAGTTCTGATAAAGATGAGGTAGATTCTGTTCCATGCTAGAAGTTAGTTTTGATTGTGCGTTAGAGGAGGTAAAAACATGGGTAGGATCTGATCCAGGCTAGATTGAGACCACGGGGCAACACTGTCCCGGCACGGCAAAACCCCGGGCGTGAGCACTCTCATTCCGCTCTGGTCATATTATGAGTTTTCAACACATCCGAAAATCATCGGATAGCGCGATCGCGAAGAAGCTCTCTTCTGTCCGTTCGCCGTAAAGGCGACCTTTATTAACCTTAATTAACAATCTTACACTAGCTTATATTGAACTTAATTTTTTTCCATTTAACATTACAAAATATTTGTAATGTTTCTATTTCTACCTATTGTAAATATTTTTACTGCACTATTCGAAATTTTATGCTTAAGTTCAATTTAATCTCTTTATTTTCAAACAATACAAATCGAACTTCAATATAAATGCATAATATCAGTCGTATTACGTTAAAAAATGGAGGAATTGCCTTTTCTGAAAATGAGCCCTTAAAAAAATATAGAGTGTTAAAAATTGGTTTCACAATGGGCTGAAAAAGGGCGCGGTGTACCCTCGTTTCTGATTGTACGTTACGTCAAAAGATACACGAACATCGCGATCTGCGCGTGCGACGTGGACAGGTTGTTTTATGCATTGCGAGGTGAACGGTTGATTCAGGTTCAATGAGAAATATATTTTTCTAAATTAACGTTTCTATTTTTTGACCTCCTGACCTTTAAGAATAACCTCCCTTCGAAAGGACCACGAATTAATTTGATTCCGCGTGTTGAAAACTGTCAAAAATCAAATACATCTTACGTCTTTTATTTTCTTATCTTTATCTAACAAGTACGCTGTCTACATCCGGGGGCTCCAATCTTTTTATTCGCAGGAGCTGTTCGTACAGATTCAATATTATCGAAATATTTTTCAATCGACCAACTGACGGTCGTGTGTATAACGAATATTAATTGACGTTGCGATCGATTGATCACTTTTCTATGGATACGTGATCCCTACCGCGAGAACTCATCCTAACATTCTCGCGAAATCCCTTGAATATGAATACATCAATCGGATTTGTTGAAGATCTGTACTCCCTTGATCTCCTCGGTTTCCATATCCTGGTCTCCCCAACCCCACTTCGCACCCTTGTGAATGTCAGCATGAAAGTGCGACGCCTTGTAACTGTTGAGCAAACGGAGAAGCTTATGTTATCTGAATTTTCATACATTTTCTAAGGAAACTTTGTTGGTATAACTCTCTACGATAATGGAGTAAACTATTTCCACCATTATTATTTTAATGGTTCAATTTTTCTTCTTCCACAAAAACAGACATTGTAAAGAAACCGATAATGTCATTTAAGTGATCTCAAAAAGTCAGGTTTAGTATCATTCACACCGAAGTAAAGAAAAGAAACTTTGAAGCAAACTGTAGAAAATCTTGTATAAAGCTATCATCATCTACTGTTTTACTTTACCCGAGGCAGTAACTATAACATTCTCCTAAATTAATTTCAAACATTAAATAAGTGTGATAAACTTGTGATCATGCGATTCGTCCAGTAAAGAACTGGGCTGTAATACGGTGTGTCCTAAGCATAAGATTGGAATAAAACTTGGTGGGCTTATAGGGGATGCGGGTTTTTATTAGTTTTCGAGATACTTGTAAAACACTTGGGTGAACTTTCAAAAACCGGTCAAATCCGATTGGGCTGAAATTGGACTGAAATTGTGACGTCAACACTGAATCTCTCCTTTCAAGAGGCCCTGTACCTTTTCATCCCTTAATTCGCACTCGTGGAGTGCCACAAACTCGAAGAACGGATCTCTCCAGGAGTGAAAATACTACGCAGCTTCCCCCACCACTCCAAGGATCGAGACGATCGGTTCGAGATCGAAATCTCAGTCAGTCGAGTTCAACGATCCGAGCAGTTCAACGAGTTAGCCTCCGAAGCGAATTAATTCAAGAAATTCAATAAGGAACTTAGTCTCCGAAACGAATTAATTCAAGAAATTCTATAAGGTACTTAGTCTCTTAAACGAATTAATATGATAAAGAACTGGAACTTCTACGCAGCTTCCCCCCTCATCTTATAAATCGAGACGGTCGAAGCAAAAGCAAACAAATGCAAGGCCGAAACACGTTTCGATTATATGAAATTCGAAGAAAAATGAAATTTTCTGAATTAATCGAAATACTTACTTCGACCCATCACCGGCACGAGCAGCATGTTTCTGCACAATCGCGGAAGGAACGATTTTCATGTCGTACGCCCAGCCTATTCGACCGAAAAAATCGATGAACGCCGTGGTGAAGTTCATCCTGTAGTTTCCCAACTCGGCTGCTTTATAGTCCCATGGGAACACATGGTGGTAATTGTGCCAGCCCTCGCCGAAAGCGGCTATGGCGACGCCGATATTTTCGGTTGACCGGATTGTTCTGCGATATGAGAGAAAACGCGTCCAATTAGTCATTACTTAACACTGATGAATCTAAATGAAAATATCGTCCATGCTTCATTTACAGGCTTTCTCTGTACTCCCTGACTTTTCTGTGCAGCGGATGCTCCGCAATAAAATTTATTTGTCTTTATCATCTCAACCATTTCTTTTTGATTATATTTAATCTATTAATATAGATAATACAAAAATACCGAATAATACAAATAAAATTGACAGAACAAAAATTGAACTACAAGTAACGTGAATGTGATACAGTTTACACTGACATGAATATTATGATATAATAGCGTGAAAGATTATTTGTTGAATTTCGAAGGAAATGGAAAAGCTTTGACAGGTGATAAGAAACACGAATGACAAGTTAAGTCGTCATCTCCAATTAAAAGATTAAAGGTGCGCATCCACTAGCAAGTAACTTGCGACACTTCTTGCGAGAGTATCTTGCAGAAGAACTTTTGCTCGATAAATGTCGAGAGTGTCTACATTATCCAGAGTGCAAATTGCTGCTACAGAGAATCATGAGATCAGTTTTGCTCTGGCTGTCGATCAAAATGGTACCACAACCAGTGAAATGTGCTGGTGCTGCTGCTTGTATATTAATAATTTAAAAAAAAAAACAAAAAGAGAAATAGAAGTGTGGCTGAGAAATTCGATACTAAGCTGCTGTGATACACATTTTCTATTCCATCACCAGTGTGCCTCGTTTCACTTCTTCGCAGTTCTTGATGGAAATGCATGCGTAAATTGTGTAATTTACGAGTAATTTAATTCTCGTTAGCATTTAATTCAATCGTCAGACTTTTTAATGCAGTTTGCTATTTTATTTTGTTACGATAATCTTCACTTTGTATGTCCCAGAGTTCGGGTAAGCACTCTCACCGAGAAATCAACATAAAAGTTTCTTCTTTGGATCAGCAATTCTTTGCTGCCATTTTTTCCCCACAAATTGTTGCAAAATATTTCGGACACGGTTCGAAACTTGAGATTACCGTCAGAGCTATGTATATCCAGAGAGCGTCTACATTATACATTTTATCACTCTCCGAGAGCAACTGCTGCAACCGTGCACAGGTTGCCGGCAGCTATCTCGGACTTGTCTATGCACGTTTTGAAGGTTGCTCTCACATGAAGCATCGCACGTTACTTGCTAGTGGACGCGCACCTTAAGTAATCTAAGTAATCTAAAATTGGTAAAGCCGGCAATGTATAGATAAACTATGCATGCGACGACTATGATTGTGTGCATTTCGTTATCATTTAATGTAATAATACACATCGTAATGTTCGGGGATTTGATGACTTTACTTTTTCCATATTTTTTAAGAGGATATTCCAGTCAATAGAATGTTGCTGTGAAGTGTTAAGGTAGAATCACATTACCATCACGCCACGTGATGTCTTAAGTTATCACGCTACATACAGAGAAAATAATAAGAGAAATTACTTGTTTTCTCATGTTTTCGCGTGACGCGATTGTAGCGCGTCCCTACCTTTAATGTTCTCTTTATTACTGAAGAAACCATACTCACTTGTCATAGGGCTTCATTCCCCAAATATGAGCGGCCGAGTTCACCAACCAGGTAATGTTCAAGACCAGAGTATATCTGAACAGATTCGCATACCAGGAATTGAATGGTTTCTCGTCCCAAAAGTGGCAAGGTATCCACGTCGGAATGATAAAGCAAAACAGCGGCATAAGTATGATGTACCACCTGTCGGAATTGGAGGAGAAGGGTACTGAAAGTGTCAACGAAACCTGTTACTGTTCGGATTATTGAACCGAATCAACGCTTCGCGGTAAATAACACTGTGCAACCAATTTTTCATTTTGTATTGTATTTCGACAAAGCAACGAAAGTGTTAGGACGGAACTTTTTGATAACTTCTATTTACAACATGAACCATAGAGTTTCACTGACTAATACGTCATTCGCATATATACCCACCCACAGTGAGAAATTAACCTTAATGTGGTTGATTAACTAACACCTTTATTTGAGAGTAACTGTATAAGTTTGAACTGATCAACTAAACAAGCCCCGTGACTTGGTGAACACCGATGGTTTCGTAAGAGAAGTCAGGAAAGTTCTCCTATGAGAAGTTAAAAACATTCCGTCACTCATGCCTTGCCAAGGCTCCAGTGTCGCCTTGTGCCCGCTTAACCCTTCCCTCGCGACCTTATTTGCGCAAAGGGTGGGAGTGCGGAACAATTTTTCTTTTTCCGCACGCAGGTGACGGATAAGAAGTATTTCCTACCTTTTCTGCCAGACCACTATAGGATCCTTTTCCAGATCGCTCATGTCAATGGTGGCGCCTTTCTTCCGCACATCAGGGTGCTTACGGACCATCAACCAGCCCACATGCGAGAAGAAGAATCCTCTTTGCACGTTATGTGGATCTGCGTCCGTGTCAGTATATTTGTGGTGCACTCTGTGGTCTCTGGCCCACTCGTAGATGTGGTTCTGCAAGAATAGCCATTGTGATGAAGATTAAAGCCCAGGAAAAATCTAGAAAATACAGTCGACCCTCCTACAACACGGTTAATTCGTTCGGTCGAAAACATAGAAGTAATGTTAATCAGGAGGGTTGTATCAGGGTTCGATAAATGTTGACAAAAAGGGACCCACATATAAAAATGGTTGCTCACGACAATCAAGGTAATGAATGTAATGATACAATAATCATATTACAAAATTCCAAATTGCACCCTAAAATCCACACTGGACCTAGTAACCAACGTGGGGAATGTTGTTTTGTCCATTGCGACCACCATCCACTGACCCAGGCTTCTTTTTACTCTCCCTCTCCCTCTCCCTCTCCCTCTCCCTCTCCCTCTCCCTCTCCCTCTCCCTCTCCCTCTCCCTCTCCCTCTCCCTCTCCCTCTCCCTCTCCCTCTCCCTCTCCCTCTCCCTCTCACTCTCCCTCTCCCTCTCCCTCTCCCTCTCCCTCTCCCTCTCCCTCTCCCTCTCCCTCTCCCTCTCCCTCTCCCTCTCCCTCTCCCTCTCCCTCTCCCTCTCCCTCTCCCTCTCCCTCTCCCTCTCCCTCTCCCTCTCCCTCTCCCTCTCCCTCTCCCTCTCCCTCTCCCTCTCCCTCTCCCTCTCCCTCTCCCTCTCCCTCTCCCTCTCCCTCTCCCTCTCCCTCTCCCTCTCCCTCTCCCTCTCCCTCTCCCTCTCCCTCTCCCTCTCCCTCTCCCTCTCCCTCTCCCTCTCCCTCTCCCTCTCCCTCTCCCTCTCCCTCTCCCTCTCCCTCTCCCTCTCCCTCTCCCTCTCCCTCTCCCTCTCCCTCTCCCTCTCCCTCTCCCTCTCCCTCTCCCTCTCCCTCTCCCTCTCCCTCTCCCTCTCCCTCTCCCTCTCCCTCTCCCTCTCCCTCTCCCTCTCCCTCTCCCTCTCCCTCTCCCTCTCCCTCTCCCTCTCCCTCTCCCTCTCCCTCTCCCTCTCCCTCTCCCTCTCCCTCTCCCTCTCCCTCTCCCTCTCCCTCTCCCTCTCCCTCTCCCTCTCCCTCTCCCTCAACCTCTCCCTCTCCCTCTCCCTCTCCCTCTCCCTCTCTCTCTCCCTCTCCCTCTCCCTCTCCAACTCCCTCTCCCTCTCCCTCTCCCTCTCCCTCTCCCTCTCCCTCTCCCTCTCCCTCTCCCTCTCCAACTCCCTCTCCCTCTCCCTCTCCCTCTCCCTCTCCCTCTCCCTCTCCCTCTCCCTCTCTCTCTCTCTCTCTCTTTTAAAAGATCCGCAAACGAGTTACAAGAGGGTTAAGTGTGGATACAATTGTTTATATTTCAAAAAAATTAAACTTGTTTAATACCAATGAACAAATATCTGGTATTGTTACTGTTATTATTATTTTACTATTTTAGTTTTAATGGAAAATACCGTGTAGCGAGAATCATTTAAACGATGTGAAAGAAAAGGGGTGGAGATCAAAACTTACTTGGAAAGCGGCTGTTTGAAAGATCATTAACATCAATCGCAGCGGCCACTTTGCTTTATACGCTCGATGAGTCCACAATCTATGACTCCCGGCTGTTATGCCAAGTATAGTACATGCTGCCCCAAATGTCACTAAAAAATATATTACCATCATGTCAATGTGATCGTTCTGTTAACGACAAGCACTATGTGAATATTAATTACTGAGATTAAATGATATACCCTTCATGTAATACAAGCCAACGTCTCCGGAATATTTCACTTTGCTGTATTGTTGCTACTTTTCTGAAATATCTTCCTACTCTATTTAATCTCAGTGAATTTATCAAACTATTTTCTTTAAATACAAATTAGAATCACAATACGAAGAACGTTGTCTATAGCGTTGCTAAATTTACATTTATAATATTTAAAACATCAATATTTCGTACAAAAATGATAAGAATTATGAGAATAAGAGTGTGACAAAGCTCTAGACAGAAACTGAACACTGTAACTCCGTAAAAGCTCACGAAGCACTGAAGAATATGTAAACATAGTTTCAGTGTGCTATAATTTTGTCTGCGTCAGGTTATGTGTTTCTCTTCCAACTAAGAAAACTCATTGAAGTAAAGTCAACCTATGTTATGTTTACATGTTCATAGCAGGTACGTTATCCATATATTTTAGAGTTTCCACGCTAGCATAATCTTAACGCGATAAATTAAAGATAGCACAAGCGTACTATCTTTTTGTCTGGAAGTGTATATTGTTGTGTACGGTCTATTGTACCAACTCCGTTTGGTCGTGACTGATCGTGTCTGAGTTTGAATGATAGTTTGTAGGTGCCTCTGAAGATCGTATAGCTTGAAGGAGTGGTAAGGGGCATGCTTGTAAACAGTTTAACTGACCGCCCTAGCCGATCATCTGTTAGGACCTTGCGAGGCCTCAATACAGATTACTTGTTAATCTACAAGTTAATTGTCTCTTACCAAGTTTCAGTTGGAATAAAAATCAGCACAGAAAATCTTACATAAGTACAATGTAAGCATTAGCGTAATATACCAAGGCACAGAATTGAAAATTGATTACGGTGTGAATAAAAAGTTAAAGAAAGTGTGTCACCTATTGGAATTTTCAGTACAAATTCGTTAAACCCTAAATAGAATTATTCTTGTCTGTTATTGATGTTTAATCATTAGACAAAGATAAGCATACGATAGATAGTGATTTTCTTCACTCGTGTTCCATTAATCAATACAAATAATCGAGGTTCTATTGCATCGTCAATTGAACAAATAAATGTCTGCAAATGGTATCATGTTCGGTATTATTTTACTCAGAAAAATGTCTCGAATATGTTTGTAAAAGTTTCAGTAAAAAATCATTAGAATTAGTATTAAGTCTGGTATTGTCGTTCTTAATGTTCGACACTAGGGGTGAGAGATGAAGGAATGTATGTATACGATCTTTGTATAGTATACGATATATGTAAGTGACGTTTTGGTCCCGATGTTTTTACATATATCGAGACATTATAGAAGTGCTAATTATATATTTGTGAATAATGTACTTGAGGAAGTCAACTTACCCCACAGTATCGTATAGAATTTAAGTGCGGTGAGGACAAGATACAGTCCGTACACCGCGCCAATGTGAAGGTACATAAAAGCGATTACGTTTCTCCAGACGATTGTCTGTTTAGTGTTTCGTGCAGGGCTCGCCGATGAATTGTGTTCTGTCAACTTTTGCGGGCTCGTTTCTTGTGGTGCCGATTTCTCCTGAGGAACATTGTGCTGCGCTGCTTCCAAGTAGAGTGTCGCCGATTCACCGACCAGGTTCGGCGCCATTTTGGTGAATCTAAAACAAGTACTTCAGTCAAATTAAAATGTAGCCTTTGTTAGTACCATAGTGCTATGTCTAGTAATACGTTCAATATGCAACAGTGTCATTATTACTATTATTACTACGTTTTTATACAGAAAAGAATGGATCTTTCAGTATTAATGTGATACTAATCATTAACTGAATTTCGTTATTGAAAATCAAAGTAATAGTCTTGTGAATGAAGTTTAAACTATTGGAACAGTTGAATAAGTTCGTAGTGCATAATTAATTAATTATTCAGCTTGTCAACGAAGGACGAGTATCTTCATTCTATCGTTTTCAAAATTTTGAATTTGTGTGAATATCTCTTTAATCGATCTTGATTAGAAATATCCGTGTCTGGCTGTAGCGGAGATTTTAACTGCAATATAATTCACACACACACATCTCAATTAATTTCCTATTTCAATTAATCCTGAGCTTCTTCGATGACCACAAAACAAAGATCAAATAATATTTCACGCGAAGTATGTGCGTGCTGGTTCTTCTAGAATAACTAAACTAATGTACTGTCACGTTGGCCTTTTTCCACGTCTCCGAAAAGGAGACAAAGGCTGTAACTCTGAGATTTTACAGGTTCTGAGACTGAGCGCGACGCGTCAGGAACCAGAAGGTTGCCACGCGATACACGACGGTTTCTCTACACTCAGAGAATCGCATACAATTTTCGAACCTCCAAGTCGCGTAGGACATTAATCGACACGAGAAGGGTCAGACAATCGGACACGGGAATAACCGGGGGCAGCAATCACGGCGGGACGGACCTTGCAGGGCGAAAGAATTACTCACAATATTGGCTCTAGATTATTGAATCGGCGTCAAATATTACAATGAACGCGACCACGTGGCCGCAACCCAAGAGCCCGCGCTCTTTATATTCTTGTGGCGAGTTGATTTTTATTCGCAGTTCGTAGTTGTCAATTTAATAATTAATCGCGAGGGGGTAGTGCGGTACCTCGAGTCGATCTTATCGATATAAAATTTCGCGAAACGCAGATGTACGAAGCAATTACAATACGACTGTCGCGATAGTTCCAAGAACGAAACGGGCATGCAATGGCATGCGTTGTTCTACCTCGTTCGCTCGCGAGAGCACGATTATCGGTCCGGTCGTCGCGATGTACTCGACGCAATTTCTCCAAAGAAAACTGCCGTTCAATGGCTCACACGAAAACCCATATTTTCTCTAGATGCCCTTAGATCAGTCTCGAGACGACGGCACGAGGCGAGAAGTGCATTGGCGTGTACGAACTCGAGAACGGGACGCGACGCGTATTGTGCTCACGCGAAAAATTTCCGAACCACATCGTGAAATAATACGGGAAGGATCATTTTGGCGACTTACCGTTTCTGTGGGATCGACAGAACCGTTTTGGGGAGTGGTAGTCTGCTCTCAGGTGGCACTACACTACTTTAACAATGAAAAATCACGAAGCGCTCAAAATTACTAGTATAATACTCTATGTATTCAGAACAGTAGACAGCGCGACAGTGATCCTTGAAGTTCGACAGCGACGAGCTGCTCCTATGGTCACCACCCTACTCATTATCCTGGGCTTAGTCTAATTAGTCGGTCTCGCGCGCGAAATTCAAAAATTGTGGGGCTCCTACGGATGGTCCCTGGCAGTAGATTACACCCGGATTTGAACAGAAACGGTTGCCGTTCGGCGACCGGGGGTGTTCGAAACATCCCAAGGGCGCCTCCACATCACCCACGCTTTTCGAAGCCCTTCGTGCGGGGTGATACGGCAGCAGGACCGCGATAGTGGAGGTTCTTTTGGGAAAGTCCGATGTTGTTGGGGTTTTGTTGACGGTATCGTCTTCGCGTTTTCGAATCTCGCGAGTGTCTATCTGATTTGCCAGAGGGCGAATCTTAACGCGCCTTCATGCGAAAGAAATCTCATTCATATTCTTATTTACGTTTTCTAAGACTCAAATCGGAATAAACAAAGCCCGGATAACTCGTAAAGAACGTTTCTTTGAAGAAGAAAGAGTTACATGAGCAAACGTCGCTCTTTTCTTTTTTCCCGTTTTTCACATTTTCAAATTTTAGAAGTCTCAACGTTATAGTTTTATAACGCTTTAGTTGACTTTCAACGTATTATTGCGCGCTAAACAGATACCACTTGCAAAGAATACGGGTCTAACAAGGTAAGGACCCGAGGTGGTCGTCTTCGATTTTAATGTATTTTGCACGGTGGTAGTATGCATATTTGTAACGATATATGTAACATATTAAGTGGAGATACCTAAAAACATTAAAGATATAAACAGATAAACGAAGTACATATCAGTACACAGTATAAGACGAAATGGCACAGTCCATAGTTTACAATAGAGTAGGGCTGTTACTTTCCTTCGAAGGTCGAAGATTTCGAAGCTTCGAAGCTTCGATTTCAGGAACTTCGAAGGTGATTATTGAAACTTGAATTATTGTTAAAATAATTGATTAAATAAATAAATTTTTACAATTTGTTTCTATGTTCATTATTTGAATTATTTCAATAATTTATTGTTTAAATAATTGTTTAGACAATGTACACGTATTTACATAATTAATATAGGAACACGTTTCTATAGAGTATAAAAATTTATAATCTATAGAAATATGTTTCTATATTCATTATGTAAATACTTGTACATTCTTTAAATAATTATTTTAACAATGAATTATTGAAATAATTCACATAATGTATATAGAAACAAAATATGAAAATTTATTTATTTAAACCATTATTTTAACAATAAATAATTGAAATAATTCAAATAATGAATATAGAAACAAATTATAAAATTTATTTATTTAAACAATTATTTTAACAGTGTGCTATCGAAAGGATAATTCCAATTATAAATATATTATCTTAACAATAAATTATTGAAATAATTCAGATGGTGAACATAGAAACAAATTATGAAAATTTAATATTGAAATTTTGCTATATCATTCTTAACTATGAAAATGATTAATTATAACTAAAACTACAAAAAAAATTGTTTACATTGTGAAACAGAGAGAATTGATCCGATGATCTCCGGATTACTATAACTTCGTCAACAGTATATTGCGTATTGAAGGTACGTATATAACTTTTATCTGTTTATAACTCTAATGTTTTTAATTATCTACATCTAATATTTTACATATATCGTTAGAGACATGTATACTACCATCGTGTAAAACTACATTAAAATCGAAGACGACTACCGCGGGCCGTTCCTTTGTTAGTGTCATCTTCAAAAATAGGTAATAAAATATATAGGTTTCCACTCAAAATTTCAATTATAATCATTACAGAGCTTTTCAAGGTTACTGTAATATCAAACAAATAGAATCATCATGTACTCTCTTCTATATCCTACAACTGTTGTCCGAGACATTTCTTCACATCACTTATAATTTTCGAGTAACAGAATTTTGTCCAGAACTGTGTCGGACTGATACGAGGATCAGCGATGACTTTTGCAAAGTCAAACACTGTGATATATAATTTTATTTGTTTGGAAAACCTGGGAAATACGTCACAACGTATCAAAAATTGAAAACTATGCCTAACTGACACGAGGATAACCGTTATCTTTCTTTAAATCGATCTGTTTAATACAGAGTGATCGGGATTTTTCAAAAATGGTGAACACCGATCGGAAAAATCGATAAAAACCACAGCTGCGAGTAGGAATAGTAGTAACTTACATTGATATTAAATTCTCCGATTCAGCAGGATGGTCACTGGTGTAGAAGGGATCGCGTGGAACGGTATTGCGCTCGTTTTTGTGTGAAGCGTGCACTGTTTATCACGATGCAGCTCGGTGTAGGTGCGATTCGAGCTTTCGGCGAGTTCACAACGAAATGCCGAGCTGCAGGAGCGTATGCATCACTTATCAGGTACGTGCAGAACCACAAAACCGCGGGGAAACGAAATTCTCCACGCAACGTCCGCGTGGCCAATAGTCTGCTCCAAAAGTTGACAATGAAGCCACGGAATCCGTCACGAACTACGTCTGCGTAGTGGAACCGTGCAATTAACCCTTGCGCTACCAAGGACAAGATATCTCGGTTCCACGATGTCGACGAAACGATGCTATGGACGAGATATCTGATCATCATGCTGTCATCGTATCTGTTTCGTGTTTTATAACAAACTAACACAGATTGCACTTTTAGAACTTTATGATTAGTAGATGTGAACACATTTGACCTTACTATAGTTGATATTTTGTATCAAAGGTGTTTGGACAAAATATTGAATATATGTTTTTGTTAATATTTAGGATTGGCGCAACTTTGAATTAAGAATAAAATACTGTAACTAGTAAATTAAATGTCATCGAATTAGAATATTAATCGTTTCTCAAGGTAAAATAAACGTAAAATCATATAATTCTTAAAACTTCTGGAACTCCGTCCTAATAAATACACAGATAATGGTTTAAAAAATAAATAAAAATAGAATCGCTCGTCCTCGGGTACAATATATTCGTCTCGTACTAATGAAATCCGTGCGTCAGTATCGCATCGTTTATTCACGACCTTTATTTATGCTGGTTAAAAACTAGCAGAAAATCGTAAACAATTGAATTTAAACTTAGTTGCGCAATCCACGAATGAATCATAGATGGATTTGTTTAAAATATTCACGTGACGCCTTGTTTTGTTTCAATTTTTCTTAACTGCTGGTGCCATCGTGTTATTCCGAATGTTGGGCAAAGAAAATCGAATTAATTTCGTACATTGCATTATTTGATATTATGAGAGATTTTGTAGGTTCTACATAGGTTTTAATTGTCCCATGTTACATAAATTATTTTTATAGCGCTCATTGAACCAGTGTCACAAAATTGCCTGTTGTTTACTTAATATAAAAGGAATTGTTTTAAAATATTTAGTATTAATTAATTAATTAATTAGAATTCGCAAGAGTCCGTGGGTCAATTAAAACCTATGTAGAACCTACAAAATCTCTAATAATATCAAATAATGCAATGTACGAAATTGTAGTAGTAGTGGGATTCTGTCGATCCCACAGAAACGGTAAGTCGCCAAAGCGATCCTACTCGTATTATTTCACGATGTGGTTCGGAAATTTTTCGCATGAGCATGACACGCTTCGCGTCTCGTTCTCGAGTTCGTACACGCCTATGCACTTCTCGCTTCGTACCATCGTCTCGCGACTGTTGTAAGGGCATCTAGAAAAAATATGGGTTTTCGGCGTGAGCCATTGAACGGCAGTTTTCCTTGGAGGAGCTGCGTCGTGTATATCGCGAGCGAACGAGGTAGAACATCGCATGCCATTGCATGCCCGTTTCGTTTCGTTCCTGGATCTACAGTATTGTGACAGTATTGTGACAGTCGTATTGGAATTGCGTCGTACATCTGCGTAGCGCGAAATTTTATATCTATAAGATCGACTCGAGGTACCGCACAACCCCCTCGCGATTAATTATTAAATTGACAACTACGAACTGCGAATAAAAATCAACTCGCTACAAGTGTATGAAGAGCGCGTGCTCCTGGGTTGGGCGGCCACGTGGTCGCGTTCATTGTAATATTTGACGCCGATTCAATAATCTAGAGCCAATGTTGTGAGTAATTCTTTCGCCCTGCGAAATCCGTCCTTCCGTAATTGCTGCCCCCATAATTCCCATGTCCGAACCTCCGACCCTTGTCGTGTATAATAATTCTACCTAGACCGTAAAAGACCGTAAAAGAAATTTCGAGAGAATGTGTAATAAAATTATGAATTCTAATGTTGCGATGCGACCGAACTATATTAACGCGCGGTCTTCTTCGACCGTAAACTCACTCGAGGTTGTAAATCTCGAGATCCCGATTGGACGCGTTTCGATATGCATGAAAAAATTCCTTTGCGAGGAAAAGGAATTGTTATAAACATTAAACAGCCAGAGATAATAAATTTATTAATTACATTTGCATGATATAATATTGTTTGGTGATATTCATGTATTAAAAGTTACTCTGTATCTCGAGTACTATTAGCAATTTTTACTTAAAAATAAGATGGTAGATAGTCAAGAGGATGCTTGTCGACATCGTTGGCAAAAGGAATTGTTATAAACATTATACAGCCAGAAATAATACATTTATCAACAATTATTATTACGGTTATCG
>CAJYYI030000423.1:0-22618 GCA_913789915.3 Sphecodes monilicornis
TTATACTAGATGTACAAGAATATACCAGAATATACTAGAATATACTAGAATATACTAGAATATACTAGAATATTCCAGAATATACTAGAATATACTAGAATATACAAGAATATTGTAGAATATACTAGAATATACTTTAATATACTAGAATAAACTAGAATACACTATAATATACTAGCATATACTAGAATATACTATAATATACTAGAATATACCAGAATCTAAAAGAATATCCTAGAATATACCAGAATATACCAGAATATACTAGAATATACTAGAATATTCTAGAATATTCTAGAATAGACTAGAATATACTAGAATATACCAGAATACACTAGAATATACCAGAATACACTATAATATACCAGAATATGCAAGAATATACTAGAATATACTAGAATATACTAGAATATACTAGATATACTAGAATATACTAGAATATACTAGAATATACTAGAATATACTAGAATATACCAGAATATACAAGAATATACTAGAAGATACCAGAATATACTACAATATACTAGAATATTCCAGAATATACTAGAATATACTAGAATATATTAGAATATACTAGAATATACTAGAATATACTAGAATATACTAGAATATACCAGAATATAACAGAATATACTAGAAGATACCAGAATATACTAGAATATACTAGAATATACCAGAATATACTAGAATTATACTAGAATATACTAGAAAATACTAGAATATACCAGAATATGCAAGAATATACTGGAATATACTATAATCTACTATCACATACCTGAATATAGTAGAATAGACTAGAATATACTAGAATTTACCAGAATACACTATAATATACCAGAATATGCAAGAATATACTAGAATTTATCATGATATACTAGAATATACTAGATATACTAGAATATACTAGAATATACTAGAATATACTAGAATATACTAGAATATACCAGAATATACAAGAATATACTAGAAGATACCAGAATATACTACAATATACTAGAATATTCCAGAATATACTAGAATATACTAGAATATACTATAATATACTATCATATACCTGAATATACTAGAATATACTAGAATATACCAGAATATACTAGAATATAGTAGAATATAATAGCATATACTAGAATATACTAGAATATACTAGAATATACCAGAATATACAAGAATATACTAGAAGATCCCAGAATCTACTAGAATATACTAGAATATACCAGAATATACTAGAATATACTAGAATATACTAGAATATACTAGAATATACCAGAATATACTGGAATATACTATAATATACTATCATATACCTGAATATACTAGAATATACAAGAATATACTAGAATATACTAGAATATACTAGAATATACTAGAATATACTAGAATATACTAGAATATACTAGAATATACTAGAATATACTAGAATATACTATAATATACTAGAATATACTAGAATATACCAGAATATACAAGAATATACTAGAATATACTAGAATATACTAGAATATACTAGTATATACTAGAATATACTAGAATATACCAGAATACACTATAATATACCAGAATATGCAAGAATATACTAGAATATACTAGAATATACTAGAATATATGAAAATATACTAGAATATACTAGAATAAACTAGAATATACCAGAATATACCAGAATATACTATATTATACTAGAATGTACAAGAATATACCAGAATATACTAGAATATACTAGAATATACTAGAATATACTAGAATATTCCAGAATATACTAGAATTATACTAGAATATACAAGAATATTGTAGAATATACTAGAATATACTTTAATATACTAGAATAAACTAGAATACACTATAATATACTAGCATATACTAGAATATACTATAATATACTAGAATATACCAGAATCTAAAAGAATATCCTAGAATATACCAGAATATACCAGAATATACTAGAATATACTAGAATATTCTAGAATATTCTAGAATAGACTAGAATATACTAGAATATACCAGAATACACTATAATATACTAGAATATGCAAGAATATACTAGACTATACTAGAATATACTAGAATATACTAGAATATACTATAATATACTAGAATATACCAGAATCTAAAAGAATATCCTAGAATATACCAGAATATACCAGAATATACTAGAATATACTAGAATATTCTAGAATATTCTAGAATAGACTAGAATATACTAGAATATACCAGAATACACTAATATATACCAGAATATGCAAGAATATACTAGAATATACTAGAATATACTAGAATATACTAGAATATACTAGAATATACTAGAATATACTAGAATATACTAGAATATACTAGAATATACCAGAATATACAAGAATATACTAGAAGATACCAGAATATACTACAATATACTAGAATATTCCAGAATATACTAGAATATACTAGAATATACTAGAATATACTAGAATATACCAGAATACACTATAATATACCAGAATATGCAAGAATATACTAGAATATACTAGAATATACTAGAATGTACTGGAATATACTAGAATATACTAGAAGATACTAGAATATACTAAAATATACTAGAATATCCCAGAATATACTAGAATATACTAGAATATACTATAATATACTATCATATACCTGAATATACTAGAATATTCTAGAATATAATAGAATATACTAGAATATACTAGAATATACTAGAATATACTAGAATATACTAGAATATACTAGAATATACTAGAATATACTAGAATATACTATAATATACTAGAATATACTAGAATATACCAGAATATACAAGAATATACTAGAAGATACCAGAATATACTAGAATATACTAGAATATACCAGTATATACTAGAATATACTAGAATATACCAGAATACACTATAATATACCAGAATATGCAAGAATATACTAGAATATACTAGAATATACTAGAATATATGAAAATATACTAGAATATACTAGAATAAACTAGAATATACCAGAATATACCAGAATATACTACATTATACTAGAATGTACAAGAATATACCAGAATATACTAGAATATACTAGAATATACTAGAATATACTAGAATATTCCAGAATATACTAGAATATACTAGAATATACTAGAATATACTAGAATATACCAGAATATACAAGAATATACTAGAAGATACCAGAATATACTACAATATACTAGAATATTCCAGAATATACTAGAATATACGAGAATATACTAGAATATACTAGAATATACTAGAATATACCAGAATATACCAGAATATACAAGAATATACTAGAATATACCAGTATATACTAGAATATACTATAATATACTATAATATACTATCATATACCTGAATATACTAGAATATTCTAGAATATAATAGAATATACTAGAATATACTAGAATATACTAGAATATACTAGAATATACTAGAATATACTAGAATATACTAGAATATACTAGAATATACTATAATATACTAGAATATACTAGAATATACCAGAATATACAAGAATATACTAGAAGATACCAGAATATACTAGAATATACTAGAATATACCAGTATATACTAGAATATACTAGAATATACCAGAATACACTATAATATACCAGAATATGCAAGAATATACTAGAATATACTAGAATATACTAGAATATATGAAAATATACTAGAATATACTAGAATAAACTAGAATATACCAGAATATACCAGAATATACTATATTATACTAGAATGTACAAGAATATACCAGAATATACTAGAATATACTAGAATATACTAGAATATACTAGAATATTCCAGAATATACTAGAATATACTAGAATATACAAGAATATTGTAGAATATACTAGAATATACTTTAATATACTAGAATAAACTAGAATACACTATAATATACTAGCATATACTAGAATATACTATAATATACTAGAATATACCAGAATCTAAAAGAATATCCTAGAATATACCAGAATATACCAGAATATACTAGAATATACTAGAATATTCTAGAATATTCTAGAATAGACTAGAATATACTAGAATATACCAGAATACACTATAATATACCAGAATATGCAAGAATATACTAGAATATACTAGAATATACTAGAATATACTAGAATATACTAGAATATACTAGAATATACTATAATATACTAGAATATACCAGAATCTAAAAGAATATCCTAGAATATACCAGAATATACCAGAATATACTAGAATATACTAGAATATTCTAGAATATTCTAGAATAGACTAGAATATACTAGAATATACCAGAATACACTATAATATACCAGAATATGCAAGAATATACTAGAATATACTAGAATATACTAGAATATACTAGAATATACTAGAATATACTAGAATATACTAGAATATACTAGAATATACTAGAATATACTAGAATATACCAGAATATACAAGAATATACTAGAAGATACCAGAATATACTACAATATACTAGAATATTCCAGAATATACTAGAATATACTAGAATATACTAGAATATACTAGAATATACCAGAATACACTATAATATACCAGAATATGCAAGAATATACTAGAATATACTAGAATATACTAGAATGTACTGGAATATACTAGAACATACTAGAAGATACTAGAATATACTAAAATATACTAGAATATCCCAGAATATACTAGAATATACTAGAATATACTATAATATACTAGAAGATACCAGAATATACCAGAATATACTAGAATATACTAGAATATACCAGTATATACTAGAATATACTAGAATATACCAGAATACACTATAATATACCAGAATATGCAAGAATATACTAGAATATACTAGAATATACTAGAATATATGAAAATATACTAGAATATACTAGAATAAACTAGAATAAACTAGAATATACCAGAATATACCAGAATATACTATGTTATACTAGAATGTACAAGAATATACCAGAATATACTAGAATATACTAGAATATACTAGAATATACTAGAATATTCCAGAATATACTAGAATATACTAGAATATACAAGAATGTTGTAGAATATACTAGAATATACTTTAATATACTAGAATAAACTAGAATACACTATAATATACTAGCATGTACTAGAATATACTATAATATACTAGAATATACCAGAATCTAAAAGAATATCCTAGAATATACCAGAATATACCAGAATATACTAGAATATACTAGAATATTCTAGAATATTCTAGAATAGACTAGAATATACTAGAATATACCAGAATACACTAGAATATACCAGTATATACTAGAATATACTAGAAGATACCAGAATATACCAGAATATACTAGAATATACTAGAATATACCAGTATATACTAGAATATACTAGAATATACCAGAATATACCAGAATATACTAGAATATACTAGAATATACCAGTATATACTAGAATATACTAGAATATACCAGAATACACTATAATATACCAGAATATGCAAGAATATACTAGAATATATGAAAATATACTAGAATATACTAGAATAAACTAGAATAAACTAGAATATACCAGAATATACCAGAATATACTATGTTATACTAGAATGTACAAGAATATACCAGAATATACTAGAATATACTAGAATATACTAGAATATACTAGAATATTCCAGAATATACTAGAATATACTAGAATATACAAGAATGTTGTAGAATATACTAGAATATACTTTAATATACTAGAATAAACTAGAATACACTATAATATACTAGCATGTACTAGAATATACTATAATATACTAGAATATACCAGAATCTAAAAGAATATCCTAGAATATACCAGAATATACCAGAATATACTAGAATATACTAGAATATTCTAGAATATTCTAGAATCGACTAGAATATACTAGAATATACCAGAATACACTAGAATATACCAGAATACACTATAATATACCAGAATATGCAAGAATATACTAGAATATACTAGAATATACTAGAATATACTAGAATATACTAGAATATACTAGAATATACTAGAATATACTAGAATATACCAGAATATACAAGAATATACTAGAAGATACCAGAATATACTACAATATACTAGAATATTCCAGAATATACTAGAATATACTAGAATATACTATAATATACTATCATATACCTGAATATACTAGAATATACTAGAATATACCAGAATATACTAGAATATACTAGAATATAATAGCATATACTAGAATATACTAGAATATACTAGAATATACCAGAATATACAAGAATATACTAGAAGATACCAGAATATACTAGAATATACTAGAATATAACAGAATATACTAGAATATACTAGAATATACTAGAATATACTAGAATATACCAGAATCTAAAAGAATATCCTAGAATATACCAGAATATACCAGAATATACTAGAATATACTAGAATATTCTAGAATATTCTAGAATCGACTAGAATATACTAGAATATACCAGAATACACTAGAATATACCAGAATACACTATAATATACCAGAATATGCAAGAATATACTAGAATATACTAGAATATACTAGAATATACTAGAATATACTAGAATATACTAGAATATACTAGAATATACTAGAATATACTAGAATATACCAGAATATACAAGAATATACTAGAAGATACCAGAATATACTACAATATACTAGAATATTCCAGAATATACTAGAATATACTAGAATATAATAGAATATACTAGAATATACTAGAATATACTAGAATATACTAGAATATACCAGAATATACAGAATATACTAGAAGATACCAGAATATACTAGAATATACTAGAATATACCAGAATATACTAGAATATACTAGAATATACTAGAAAATACTAGAATATACCAGAATATGCAAGAATATACTGGAATATACTATAATCTACTATCACATACCTGAATATACTAGAATAGACTAGAATATACTAGAATTTACCAGAATACACTATAATATACCAGAATATGCAAGAATATACTAGAATATACTAGAATATACTAGAATATACTAGAATATACTAGAATATACTAGAATATACTAGAATATACTAGAATATACCAGAATATACAAGAATATACTAGAAGATACCAGAATATACTACAATATACTAGAATATTCCAGAATATACTAGAATATACTAGAATATACTATAATATACTATCATATACCTGAATATACTAGAATATACTAGAATATACCAGAATATACTAGAATATACTAGAATATAATAGCATATACTAGAATATACTAGAATATAATAGCATATACTAGAATATACTAGAATATACTAGAATATACCAGAATATACAAGAATATACTAGAAGATACCAGTATATACTAGAATATACTAGAATATACCAGAATATACTAGAATATACTAGAATATACTAGAATATACTAGAATATACCAGAATATTCAAGAATATACTGGAATATACTATAATATACTATCATATACCTGAATATACTAGAATATACAAGAATATACTAGAATATACTAGAATATACTAGAATATACTAGAATATACTAGAATATACTAGAATATACTAGAATATACTAGAATATACTAGAATATACTATAATATACTAGAATATACTAGAATATACCAGAATATACAAGAATATACTAGAAGATACCAGAATATACTAGAATATACTAGAATATACCAGTATATACTAGAATATACTAGAATATACCAGAATACACTATAATATACCAGAATATGCAAGAATATACTGGAATATACTATAATATACTAGAATATACTAGAATATACTAGAATATACTAGAATATACCAGAATATACAAGAATATACTAGAAGGTACCAGAATATACTACAATATACTAGAATATTCCAGAATATACTAGAATATACTAGAATATACTATAATATACTATCATATACCTGAATATACTAGAATATACTAGAATATACCAGAATATACTAGAATATACTAGAATATACTAGAATATACTAGAATATACTAGAATATACTAGAATATACCAGAATATACAAGAATATACTAGAAGGTACCAGAATATACTACAATATACTAGAATATTCCAGAATATACTAGAATATACTAGAATATACTATAATATACTATCATATACCTGAATATACTAGAATATACTAGAATATACCAGAATATACTAGAATATACTAGAATATACTAGAATATACTAGAATATACTAGAATATACTAGAATATACCAGTATATACTAGAATATACTAGAATATAATAGCATATACTAGAATATACTAGAATATACTAGAATATACTAGAATATACTATAATATACTATCATATACCTGAATATACTAGAATATACTAGAATATACCAGAATATACCAGAATATACAAGAATATACTAGAAGATACCAGAATATACTAGAATATACTAGAATATACCAGTATATACTAGAATATACTAGAATATAATAGCATATACTAGAATATACTAGAATATACTAGAATATACTAGAATATACTAGAATATACTAGAATATACTAGAATATACTATAATATACTAGAATATACTAGAATATGCCAGAATATACAAGAATATACTAGAAGATACCAGAATATACTAGAATATACTAGAATATACCAGTATATACTAGAATATACTAGAATATACCAGAATACACTATAATATACCAGAATATGCAAGAATATACTGGAATATACTATAATATACTATCATATACCTGAATATACTAGAATATACTAGAATATACCAGAATATACAAGAATATACTAGAAGATACCAGAATATACTAGAATATACTAGAATATACCAGTATATACTAGAATATACTAGAATATACCAGAATACACTATAATATACCAGAATATACTAGAATATACTAGAATATACCAGTATATACTAGAATATACTAGAATATAATAGCATATACTAGAATATACTAGAATATACTAGAATATACTAGAATATACTAGAATATACTAGAATATACTAGAATATACTAGAATATACTAGAATATACTAGAATATACTAGAATATACTAGAATATACTAGAATATACTAGAATATACTAGAATATACTAGAATATACTAGAATATACTAGAATATACCAGAATATACAAGAATATACTAGAAGATACCAGAATATACTAGAATATACTAGAATATACCAGTATATACTAGAATATACTAGAATATACTAGAATATACTAGAATATTCCAGAATATACTAGAATATACTAGAATATACAAGAATATTGTAGAATATACTAGAATATACTTTATTATACTAGAATAAACTAGAATACACTATAATATACTAGCATATACTAGAATATACTATAATATTCTAGAATATACCAGAATCTAAAAGAATATCCTAGAATATACCAGAATATACCAGAATATACTAGAATATACTAGAATATACTAGAATATACTAGAATATACTAGAATATACTAGAATATACTAGAATATACTAGAATATACTAGAATATACTAGAATATATCAGAATATACAAGAATATACTAGAAGATACCAGAATATACTATAATATACTAGAATATTCCAGAATATACTAGAATATACTAGAATATACTAGAATATACTAGAATATACTAGAATATACCAGAATATACCAGAATATACTAGATTATACTAGAATGTGCAAGAATATACCAGAATATACTAGAATATACTAGAAGATACCAGAATATACTAGAATATACTAGAATATACTAGAATATACTATAATATACTATCGTATACCTGAATATAC
This sequence comes from Sphecodes monilicornis, assembly GCA_913789915.3. Taxonomy (NCBI): domain Eukaryota; kingdom Metazoa; phylum Arthropoda; class Insecta; order Hymenoptera; family Halictidae; genus Sphecodes; species Sphecodes monilicornis. Next base: position 9,775 of record CAJYYI030000423.1, read on the forward strand.
TAGAATATACTAGGATATACTAGAATCGACCAGAATATACTAGAATATATGAAAATATACTAGAATATACTAGAATAAACAAGAATATACCAGAATATACCAGAATATACTAGATTATACTAGAATGTACAAGAATATACCAGAATATACTAGAATATACTAGAATATGCCAGAGTATTCTAGAATATAATAGAATATACCAGAATATACAAGAATATACTAGAAGATACCAGAATATACTAGAAGATACTAGAAAATACTAGAATATACCAGAATATACTAGAATATACTACAATATTACTACAATATACAATAATATACAAGAATATACAAGAATATACTAGAATATACTAGTTTATACTAGAATATACCAGAATATACTAGAATATTCAAGAATATGCTAGAATATACTAGAATATACTAGAATATACTAGAATATACCAGGAAGGTACTAGAGTATCCTAGAATATACCAGAATATACCAGAATACACTATAATATACCAGAATGTGCAAGAATATACTAGAATATACTTGAATATACTAGAATATACTAGAATATAATATAATATACTAGAATATACCAGAATCTAAAAGAATATGCTAGAATATATTAGAATATACCAGAATATGCAAGAATATACTGGAATATACTAGAATATACCAGAATATACTACAATATACGAGAATATACTGGAATATACTAGAATATACCAGAATATGCAAGAATATACTGGAATTGTACTAGAATTTACTAGAACATACTAGAATATACTAGAATATACCAGAATATACTAGAATATACTAGAAGATACTAGAATATACCAGAATATACTAGAATATACTAAAATATACTAGAATATACTAGAATATTCCAGAATATACTAGAATATACTAGAATGTACCAGAATATACAAGAATATACTAGAAGATACCAGAATATACTAGAATATACTAGACTATACCAGAATGTACTAGAATATACTAGAATATACTAGAAAATACTAGAATATACCAGAATATGCAAGAATATACTGGAATATACTATAATCTACTATCATATACCTGAATATACTAGAATAGACTAGAATATACTAGAATATACCAGAATACACTATAATATACCAGAATATGCAAGAGTATACTAGAATATACTAGAATATACTAGAATATACTAGAATATACTAGAATATACCAGAATATACTATGTTATACTAGAATGTACAAGAATATACCAGAATATACTAGAATATACTAGAATATACTAGAATATACTAGAATATTCCAGAATATACTAGAATATGCAAGAATATACTAGAATATACTAGAATATACTAGAATATACTAGAATATACTATAATATACTAGAATATACCAGAATCTAAAAGAATATCCTAGAATATACCAGAATATACCAGAATATACTTGTTAAGGCTTCGAAAACAGTTAGATTTACTACCTAGCGACGGAGGATTTTTAGTATACATGCAATTTAGTTTTTAAGCCAAAACAGATGTACGTCGGACTAGGACCCCGAAGATTGCTTTACGATTTCCAGTTGGCACCCACGTGCATCTCGGGTCTCCTAGCCTTCGAGCTATAAAACAATAAACTTGTACAGCCAGGTAAACAGCGGTCAGGCGAGCGAGCCACCCTAACGGGCCTTGCCGTCAAAAACCCCCCACAATGAAAATTCGCCAGTTTCCTCCCTCCTTGGGCCCGTCCACAGCGGCCATCTTCTACCCCCACAAGGCTTGTAGTGGGTGGTGACAAGCAAATGCGAAATGGGCATGGCTCAAAATCCAGTTGATGCCAATAGGCTAATAGTTAGATCCTCCCACAAACCGATTTGTATATAAGCGCGACACACTTATCCACAGTGTGATTCATAAAGTCCGACTCGTGTAAAACACATTGTAAATACACATTCTCAGTCCACGTAGTTGTCCGCGTTTTCTATCCAACCTTTTACAGTCCACTTATACACCCATACTTCTCGACAGGACTTCATATTCGGTGAAGTTCCTCCGCGTTGTTCGATCGTCGCTAACCTAATTGCCGACGCCGCGACGCACAATCATTTTGGTCCTTCGAGCCGGATCTTCGAGTGAATCATCAACCAGATCGTGGGATCTGAACAGTGATTGTGAGATCGCACTTGGACAACTACAGCAATCGTCGTATCGCTCTAAGGTGGACAACAGCAATTATAAAATCGCATATCGACAGCAGCGGCCGTGGGGTTGCAGCTATACAATCGTAAACGATCGTAGGGTCGTATCATCAACGCCAAGCGATCGTTGGATCGCAGATTCCTGAGTCATCGTCAACGGTGGTAGGACAGTCTTGTTGGACGCCAGCCGTGATAGGATAGCAGACTCCGGAATCATCATCATCGTCAACGGTCGTGGAACCGTAATCTTTGTACGCCAGCGGTCGTAGGATCGCATTTCTCCGGACATCGTCGACGGTTGTTGGACCGCTTCTCCGGAGATCTTCGGCAGCAGCAGAGAGGTGTCGCAGTCGCAGAGACAACAGTATCCAGAGACAGCAGTATTCAGAGACAACATTATCGCAAAACTTCGTGCGAGTGAGTACCAACGATTCAGTTTCCATCTCTATCCTTCGCATTCAGTCGCTTTGATCTCGACGATATGAATCCTCCGGTAGAATTAGCTCAGCTCAAGGCGTTGAAAAAGCAACGCGCTGTTACTAAGGCTAAATTAACGCGCTTGCAAGCACATCTAGATGACCAGAGTGTGAACTCTATTGCGTCATTAGAAATACGTCAATCAAAATTAGAACAGATCTTCAATTCATTTTCGGAAGTACAAATAGCTATAGAGACAAAGGACGAGGAATCTGACCATACTCCGGAGTGGGAAGCGTTTGAGGAACAGTATTATAAGGCCGCGGAAATAATGAACGAGCGGTTAAAAAAATTACGCGAGGCAAGCGAATCCGTACACGGAAAGAAACAAGTAGAGTCGTCAAATACGGTCAAGCAAACGAGTTCACTTTTGCGTCAAATCGAGATTAAACCATTCGACGGCAACCCGATCGAGTGGCATAGTTTTCACGACACGTTTAAATCCCTAGTTCACGATAACGACGAGATAATCGGTGTTCAGAAATTTCATCTTTTAAAAAATGCACTTCGTGGAGAGGCTACCGCAGTAATTGAAGCATTAAACGCGACAGATGGCAACTATTTGGTGGCTTGGGATTTATTATGCAAGCGATGTAATAAGCCGAGAAAAATCATTAACGCTCATTTAAAACTTTTGCTCGATATTCCGGAGGTCACTCGAGACACTCCCATAAACCTCAGACAATTAGCTGAGCAGGCTCAAGTACACGTGAACGCGTTAAAGGCCGTAAATCAACCCACCGAGCATTGGGATACAATTTTAATACATATCGTTTCTAGTAAGCTAGATAGGAATACACGTCGCGCGTGGGAACGCACTTTAGAAGACGAGGAAATGCCCAAGTTTAAACAATTGTTAGATTTTATTAATAAACATGCGCGCGGGGACGATCTCGGAACGGAAACTTTAAATGTAGCAAAACCGAGGAATATACAGGATAGGCTACACCCGAGGACTCAAGTTCGCAGTCTTTCGTACATTTCAACGAACGAGCGGAAACAAATTTGTGCAATGTGTAAGGGGGAACATCCAATTTATACGTGCACGAAATTTCTCCAGCTATCGATTCGCGATCGTTTGAGTACTGCAAAAAATATGAAACTTTGCACAAATTGTTTACGTCCGAACCACCTAGTTGCCAATTGCCGATTAGGGAATTGCCGTAAATGCGATAAAAGACATCACACGTTACTCCACTTTCCGACCGAGACACAAGATATGACGTTACGTAATAACCAAACCTTTTCCGCCCCATCAACGTCCGTCGAAACAATCAAAACCAGTCTGACCGTTTCGTATGATTCGGAAGTTTTACTTGGCACGGCTCTAATTACGATTTTAGACAAACACAACAAGGAGCATGCGTGTCGCGTATTACTTGACAGTGGTTCACAAACACATTTTATCACACAAAGACTCGCGGATACGTTGCAATTAAATAAACACGAAATAGATCTCGCGTTTTCGGGCTTAGGGCAGCTCAATACAAAGGCGAAATACTTCGTCAAAACGAGCATAAAATCACGAACCAGTGCATTTCAGGCACAGGTAACATTTATTGCTCTACCATCCATTACGGGCGCACTTCCGCTGCGACCGGTCAATCTTAACGATTTAAATATACCAAGACACGTACAATTAGCCGACCCGGACTTTTACAATCCAGGGGAGATAGACGCACTTATTGGAAATGCATTATTTTATGATTTATTAGAAACGGGTCAGATCAAGTTAGATAAACCTGCGGTCATTTTGCAAAACACTCAGGTAGGATGGATAGTCACTGGCGAAATAAATAATCGGAAAGCAATTAAACGAGGCAATACAAACAGCATGTGTCATATAGCCATGTCCCTCGACACACAAATTAGCCAATTCTGGACGATAGAAGAAATTCCAGAGAAGAAATTCTTATCCATGGAAGAGAAACAGTGTGAAACCCATTTTTTAGGAAATACAACGCGTAACGAGCAGGGACGATATACAGTTAGGTTACCATTCAACGAAAGACGTGATCTTCTTGGCAACTCAAAGGCAATGGCCTTAAAACGATTTTATAAATTAGAGCGTAAGCTTCAATCAAATCTAGAATTAAAGACGCAATACACAGAATTTTTACAAGAATATTTAGAGTTAGGACACATGACGGAGATAAATGACGACCAGGGTAGCATAGGTTATTATCTTCCGCATCATGCGGTTGTAAAAGAATCAAGTTCGACCACAAAGGTTAGGGTAGTTTTCGACGCCTCGGCTAGAAGTAGTTCCGGTTTATCATTGAATGATACCTTGTTAACTGGCCCTACGATGCAAGACACTTTGTTCTCCATTCTCATTCGTTTTCGGCAGCATGCGTTCGTCCTCACAGCGGACATAGAAAAAATGTTTAGACAAATTTTAGTTCATCCAGACGATAGAAGATATCAAAGAATTCTATGGAGAAAGTCGATGGCTGAATCAATAAAAACATATGAATTAAATACAGTCACTTACGGCACCGCGCCTGCGCCATTTTTATCCACGCGTTCGCTCATGCAATTAGCGGAAGACGAATCAAAGAATTTCCCTGTAGCTGCAGAAATATTCAGGAGGGATTTCTATATAGACGATCTCCTTACAGGAACAGATAGTTTTGAAGCTGCATTAGATCTTAAAAACCAATGTATCGCATTAGCCAAGGCAGGAGGTTTCCATTTGCGACAATGGACCTCTAATGATACAAATTTGATTGCTGATTTGCAAATAAAGAATCAGCAGGGATCGTTGTGCCTAGATCCTTCAGAAACTAAAAAGACACTAGGGGTTTATTGGAATCCAGAAAACGATCAAATCAGTTATATTTTTGAACAGATCGCGCCAGAACAACCTCTAATTACAAAGAGAGTTCTTTTATCACAAATTGCACAATTGTTTGACCCTCTCGGTTTGCTTGGGCCGGTAATTATCAAAGCCAAGATTATCATGCAGCAATTGTGGAAATCAGCTATTGATTGGGATGAACCCGTTCCACAGAAAATAGAACAATCCTGGCGAAAAATAAAAAGCGAATTACATTTATTAAAGAATTTCACCGTACCGCGCCGAACCGCCATACAGAACACGACAGAACTAGAGCTCCACGGGTTTAGCGATGCAAGCGAGAGCGCATACGGTGCGTGTATATATATTAGGTCTACGAACGAACACGGACAATGCGCGGTAAATTTGTTGTGTGCAAAATCAAGGGTTGCACCTTTGAAAACAGTATCGCTACCGCGTCTCGAGCTTTGCGCGGCCAGGCTCCTTGTAAAGTTGTACAAGGAAGTTATAAAAGCACTTCATAAGATCGAATTTAAACGAATTAGATTTTGGTCCGATTCCACTATAACATTGCATTGGATAAAGACGTCACCTCATCTATTAAAAACGTTTGTGGCCAATAGAGTCAACGAAATACAAACAGAGAGTCACTCCGACCATTGGTTCCATATAGCAACAACAGACAATCCCGCTGATTTTATTTCGCGAGGCCAACTTCCTTCTGAACTTATAGAAAACACAAGATGGAAATTTGGACCACATTGGTTAGTCTTGCATGAGTCTTGCTGGCCAATCACGAAGTTGGACGCGATAGAAATTTTAGAAAAAAGACATCCCATAACTCTATTGACTCATCCAAACCTAGAGTTGCTTACCAAGTACTCGTCCATTAATTATTTAAACAGAATTGTGGCATACATTTTTCGTTTTTATAACAATATAAAACAGCACAGCAAAAAGATCACAGGTCCGTTATCGATAGCAGAAATTCAAAACTCACATTTCCGAATAATTAGATTAGTTCAGTTAGAATCATTCCCATTAGATACAAATAATTTAGAAAAAAGCAAGAGTGTCAACAAAAAGAGCAAATTAATCAAGCTTAATCCTTTTATAGACGATAAAGGGATTATTAGGGTCGGTAGCAGGTTGAAACACGCGCTACTCAGGTATGATCAGAAATACCCCATAATACTACCACATAAACACCACGTTACCGAGCTAATAATTAGACAGGTACACCTAAGACAGTTTCATTCAGGGACACAAGCCACGTTACATACGGTAAGGCAAAAATATTGGCCGATAGCAGGAAAAAGCGTTGTAAAACAAGTGTTGCATAAATGCATCTCCTGCTGTAGATACAATCCCAAGACACCACAATACATAATGGGTGATTTACCCAAAAATAGGATTACACAAACACGCCCATTTGAAACCGTCGGAATCGATTACTGCGGACCTTTCCTTATTAAAGAGAAAAAATTCAGAAACCGAACCAAATTGAAATGCTACGTCGCAGTTTTTGTTTGTTTTGCGACAAAGGCAACACATTTAGAAGTAGCCACCGATTTAACAACGGAATCGTGTCTAGGAGCACTTAAACGATTTTTCGCGAGACGAGGAAAACCGCGTCATATTTACTCGGACAATGGCACTAATTTCGTAGGCGCAAAAAATGAACTCTCTCAAACTCGCGCATTCTTACTATCCAACGACTATAGAGACAAGCTTCAACAGTTTTTGACGCAAGAAGACATTGAGTGGCACTTCTCTCCCCCGCGCTCTCCGCATTTCGGCGGCCTCTGGGAGGCTGCAGTCAAATCTTTCAAAAGGCATTTGCACAAAACGGTAGGCGATGCTATATTTACGTATGAGCAGTTCTACACATTAATCGTCGAGATCGAGGCAATTCTCAATTCACGACCTTTGACAGCTATATCCTCTGATCCCAACGATTTCCTTGCCCTATCGCCTAGTCATTTCCTTATAGGTGAATCGTTGGTGAGCTTACCGGAACACAATTTTTACGATACACGAACTAATAAGTTGTCACTCTGGCAACACATTCAAAAAATTAAACAGCATTTCTGGAGAAGGTGGCAGACAGAATATTTACAGGAGCTTCACACTAGAAGTAAATGGCACACTAGAGATGCCACAAACATCAAGGAAGGAACTCTGGTGACAATTAGAGATGATAATTGTCCACCCCTTCAATGGCAACTTGGACGAATAGTAACTCTACACCCTGGAGAGGATGACGTGGTCCGCGTGGTCACAGTTCAAACACCACACGGCACTTATAAGCGCGCTCTAAAGAAATTGGCGCCGTTACCTATCGAAACGACGTAGTTCATTATTGCACGAACACTATATATTGTAATTATAATTAGGTTAAGAGTTATTACACAACACACACGCTTACACATTTGTCAGCATTTAACACAACTACACACCTTGTTACTACACAACTATAGTTATGTATATCTCGTATTGGTTAAGGTCTTCAAAATTTTATAATAATTGGAATTATTGATTGCAAGGCATTCAAGGTGGGCGGGATGTTAAGGCTTCGAAAACAGTTAGATTTACTACCTAGCGACGGAGGATTTTTAGTATACATGCAATTTAGTTTTTAAGCCAAAACAGATGTACGTCGGACTAGGACCCCGAAGATTGCTTTACGATTTCCAGTTGGCACCCACGTGCATCTCGGGTCTCCTAGCCTTCGAGCTATAAAACAATAAACTTGTACAGCCAGGTAAACAGCGGTCAGGCGAGCGAGCCACCCTAACGGGCCTTGCCGTCAAAAACCCCCCACAATGAAAATTCGCCAGTTTCCTCCCTCCTTGGGCCCGTCCACAGCGGCCATCTTCTACCCCCACAAGGCTTGTAGTGGGTGGTGACAAGCAAATGCGAAATGGGCATGGCTCAAAATCCAGTTGATGCCAATAGGCTAATAGTTAGATCCTCCCACAAACCGATTTGTATATAAGCGCGACACACTTATCCACAGTGTGATTCATAAAGTCCGACTCGTGTAAAACACATTGTAAATACACATTCTCAGTCCACGTAGTTGTCCGCGTTTTCTATCCAACCTTTTACAGTCCACTTATACACCCATACTTCTCGACAGGACTTCATATTCGGTGAAGTTCCTCCGCGTTGTTCGATCGTCGCTAACCTAATTGCCGACGCCGCGACGCACATACAATACTAGAATATACTAGAATATTCTAAAATATTCTAGAATAGACTAGAATATACTAGAATATACCAGAATACACTAATATATACCAGAATATGCAAGAATATACTAGAATATACTAGAATATACTAGAATATACTAGAATATACTAGAATATACTAGAATATACTAGAATATACTAGAATATACCAGAATATACAAGAATATACTAGAAGATACCAGAATATACTACAATATACTAGAATATTCCAGAATATACTAGAATATACTAGAATATACTAGAATATACTAGAATATACCAGAATACACTATAATATACCAGAATATGCAAGAATATACTAGAATATACTAGAATATACTAGAATGTACTGGAATATACTAGAACATACTAGAAGATACTAGAATATACTAAAATATACTAGAATATCCCAGAATATACTAGAATATACTAGAATATACTAGAATATACTAGAATATACTAGAATATACTAGAATATACTAGAATATACTAGAATATACTATAATATACTAGAATATACTAGAATATACCAGAATATACAAGAATATACTAGAAGATACCAGAATATACTAGAATATACTAGAATATACCAGTATATACTAGAATATACTAGAATATACCAGAATACACTATAATATACCAGAATATGCAAGAATATACTAGAATATACTAGAATATACTAGAATATATGAAAATATACTAGAATATACTAGAATAAACTAGAATATACCAGAATATACCAGAATATACTACATTATACTAGAATGTACAAGAATATACCAGAATATACTAGAATATACTAGAATATACTAGAATATACTAGAATATTCCAGAATATACTAGAATATACTAGAATATACAAGAATATTGTAGAATATACTAGAATATACTTTAATATACTAGAATAAACTAGAATACACTATAATATACTAGCATATACTAGAATATACTATAATATACTAGAATATACCAGAATCTAAAAGAATATCCTAGAATATACCAGAATATACCAGAATATACTAGAATATACTAGAATATTCTAGAATATTCTAGAATAGACTAGAATATACTAGAATATACCAGAATACACTATAATATACCAGAATATGCAAGAATATACTAGAATATACTAGAATATACTAGAATATACTAGAATATACTATAATATACTAGAATATACCAGAATCTAAAAGAATATCCTAGAATATACCAGAATATACCAGAATATACTAGAATATACTAGAATATTCTAGAATATTCTAGAATAGACTAGAATATACTAGAATATACCAGAATACACTATAATATACCAGAATATGCAAGAATATACTAGAATATACTAGAATATACTAGAATATACTAGAATATACTAGAATATACTAGAATATACTAGAATATACTAGAATATACTAGAATATACCAGAATATACAAGAATATACTAGAAGATACCAGAATATACTACAATATACTAGAATATTCCAGAATATACTAGAATATACTAGAATATACTAGAATATACTAGAATATACCAGAATACACTATAATATACCAGAATATGCAAGAATATACTAGAATATACTAGAATATACTAGAATGTACTGGAATATACTAGAACATACTAGAAGATACTAGAATATACTAAAATATACTAGAATATCCCAGAATATACTAGAATATACTAGAATATACTATAATATACTATCGTATACCTGAATATACTAGAATATACTAGGATATACTAGAATCGACCAGAATATACGAGAATATATGAAAATATACTAGAATATACTAGAATAAACAAGAATATACCAGAATATACCAGAATATACTAGATTATACTAGAATGTACAAGAATATACCAGAATATACTAGAATATACTAGAATATGCCAGAGTATTCTAGAATATAATAGAATATACCAGAATATACAAGAATATACTAGAAGATACCAGAATGTGCAAGAATATACTAGAATATACTTGAATATACTAGAATATACTAGAATATAATATAATATACTAGAATATACTAGAATATACCAGAATCTAAAAGAATATGCTAGAATATATTAGAATATACCAGAATATGCAAGAATATACTGGAATATACTAGAATATACCAGAATATACTACAATATACGAGAATATACTGGAATATACTAGAATATACCAGAATATGCAAGAATATACTGGAATTGTACTAGAATTTACTAGAACATACTAGAATATACTAGAATATACCAGAATATACTAGAATATACTAGAATATACTAGAATATACTAGAATATACCAGAATATACTAGAATATACTAAAATATACTAGAATATACTAGAATATTCCAGAATATACTAGAATATACTAGAATGTACCAGAATATACAAGAATATACTAGAAGATACCAGAATATACTAGAATATACTAGACTATACCAGAATGTACTAGAATATACTAGAATATACTAGAAAATACTAGAATATACAAGAATATGCAAGAATATACTGGAATATACTATAATCTACTATCATATACCTGAATATACTAGAATAGACTAGAATATACTAGAATATACCAGAATACACTATAATATACCAGAATATGCAAGAGTATACTAGAATATACTAGAATATACTAGAATATACTAGAATATACTAGAATATACCAGAATATACTATGTTATACTAGAATGTACAAGAATATACCAGAATATACTAGAATATACTAGAATATACTAGAATATACTAGAATATTCCAGAATATACTAGAATATGCAAGAATATACTAGAATATACTAGAATATACTAGAATATACTAGAATATACTATAATATACTAGAATATACCAGAATCTAAAAGAATATCCTAGAATATACCAGAATATACCAGAATATACTAGAATATACTAGAATATTCTAGAATATTCTAGAATAGACTAGAATATACTAGAATATACCAGAATACACTAATATATACCAGAATATGCAAGAATATACTAGAATATACTAGAATATACTAGAATATACTAGAATATACTAGAATATACTAGAATATACTAGAATATACTAGAATATACTAGAATATACCAGAATATACAAGAATATACTAGAAGATACCAGAATATACTACAATATACTAGAATATTCCAGAATATACTAGAATATACTAGAATATACTAGAATATACTAGAATATACCAGAATACACTATAATATACCAGAATATGCAAGAATATACTAGAATATACTAGAATATACTAGAATGTACTGGAATATACTAGAATATACTAGAAGATACTAGAATATACTAAAATATACTAGAATATCCCAGAATATACTAGAATATACTAGAATATACTATAATATACTATCATATACCTGAATATACTAGAATATTCTAGAATATAATAGAATATACTAGAATATACTAGAATATACTAGAATATACTAGAATATACTAGAATATACTAGAATATACTAGAATATACTAGAATATACTATAATATACTAGAATATACTAGAATATACCAGAATATACAAGAATATACTAGAAGATACCAGAATATACTAGAATATACTAGAATATACCAGTATATACTAGAATATACTAGAATATACCAGAATACACTATAATATACCAGAATATGCAAGAATATACTAGAATATACTAGAATATACTAGAATATATGAAAATATACTAGAATATACTAGAATAAACTAGAATATACCAGAATATACCAGAATATACTATATTATACTAGAATGTACAAGAATATACCAGAATATACTAGAATATACTAGAATATACTAGAATATACTAGAATATTCCAGAATATACTAGAATATACTAGAATATACAAGAATATTGTAGAATATACTAGAATATACTTTAATATACTAGAATAAACTAGAATACACTATAATATACTAGCATATACTAGAATATACTATAATATACTAGAATATACCAGAATCTAAAAGAATATCCTAGAATATACCAGAATATACCAGAATATACTAGAATATACTAGAATATTCTAGAATATTCTAGAATAGACTAGAATATACTAGAATATACCAGAATACACTATAATATACCAGAATATGCAAGAATATACTAGAATATACTAGAATATACTAGAATATACTAGAATATACTAGAATATACTA
>CAJYYI030000424.1:0-20233 GCA_913789915.3 Sphecodes monilicornis
ACCGCTAATTTAAGCCCTACAAACAGTTCAAATTATATTGTGTAATGTAATTTTAATCAGGGAAATGCCGGAAATAAGTTAGTGAAAGTCCCATAAAGAAATTATGAAAAATAAAGTTTTGTAATTGGATTAGTAGTGTTGCACACCGATATATTCGACCTTGTATCGGATTACGCGTCATGTTTACACTACTCTGCGACCGAGGCAACTCGACCTTCATGGCCCCTTGCGGGGTATGCATCCCAGTGAGGGGGTAGACGAACTGACTAAGATCGCACACGTCCGACAGACTTACAAGGAGAAGTCCTTACGTGGTCATGGGGTCTCAGATTTTCACGAAACTTTGCATATTGGTAGATTTCGTTCTCCTGTTTATGAAAATGTAACATTATAGGAATCGATACTCAACAACTTTTGAGATACGTTAAGATTGATGAAGTTAGTGTTTCTTTCATATTTTGTTCCTTTTCAATAAAATTTTTATATTTTGTTTCCTGTAGATATTATGAGTGCATTTTCCACGTGCAAAATACAATTAATTAAAATAGATAAACTGAACAGAAAAAAAAGAAAAAAATGGAAAAAAAGGAAAAAGGGATTTGAACACTGGCCTTCCCGGTAATAAATCTAGTACGTTACAATCACGCCGTTTGGCATTTGACAAAAACTTCAAGCAAACTTAACGGCTTAACGCGTGTAATGAAATTTAAATTGTAAATATCTCAAAAATGATTGAGTATCGACGCCTATAATGCTATATTTTCATAAACAGGAGAACGAAATCTAGCAGTATGCAAAGTTTCGACAAAATTTAAGACCCGATGGCCGCGTCTTCTCCTTGTTATATCAAGACTTTACTGTATCACACAATCACGCGATCCGAGCGCGCTACTCGAATCACGCACTTTTTTTTTGTTGCGTCCAGATGAGACATTGATCGGATGAAGTATATACGCAGAGTTTCATCGCGAGGAACGAGAATGATTGTCATAAGAGAGGACTGGCTGTATGGAACGAGAATGATCGTCGTAAGAGAGGACGAGCTGTATGTATTTCGCGCGCAAAACGCCGCGAATCGATGTACCTGCGTATGGGACGCGATTTACGCGCGAGCAGCAAATGATGTGCATGTGGACGGAATATGCGGATCACTAGTATCTCACAATCGCGAAATTCGTAACGCGCTACTCGAATCGCGCGTAAATCGCCTCATCTGGACAAGCTCTAACGTTTCGCGAATACGCGCGCCCCCGAGTAAATCACAACAGGCGACACGCACGAAACCCCGCGTCACAATGTTTCTTATATGGCAGCTCGCGCCTCTTGACAGCACTTTGACACGGCCGTCGACGTAATTTCCTACCTGTCGTAATATATGTTTGCTCCGGATTGATTTATCACGTCTTCGCGTGCTTTTATATCGTGCAGTTTTGACGGTGTTCGACGCATTCGGCAGCCCTACCGCATGGTGTACAATAAATTATTTCGCGAAGACAAAATTGTACTTTCCCGATTCACTGTACCATCGAAAAATTCAACGACAATTGATTTTGTATCTTGAAAGTCCGTGCGGTGAATGTCATGTACGGGTAATAGTCAATTCTAACGATTACCAATAACCGAATGCTGATAGACTTTCTGTTGGATATTCATTTAGAGAATAAAATTATTCAACCCTTTACACTTTCTTTCGCGAGTACCTCCATTGGAGATAATTTTTAATGCAGAACAACATTTACTTGAAATATTAACTCGATTATAATGTTCTGCAAACGTTGAAAGAGTATATTTACTCGAATTTTGCTTTCTTGAAAGGCAAGGATTAATGGAGGATTTCGCAATGTCCCTAAAAGCAATATCAAATTCTGAGACTTCGGATTAAAATATACTATATTATTTCGTCTGGCGCTCTCTCAATACATATTGTTCTAAAATAAAATAATTTTATTGTTTCAACATCACTCTACAATAGCCAGGTTACTGTTACATAGGCTAAAGATAGGAGACACGCCATATGTGGTTATATCTTCTGAATGGGGAGGAAGAATAACTTCGATTGTGTTTCATTTTCATATTATGTAAGTGCCTATAAGAAAAAAAATACTATCTATTCATATATCCCGTTACCTAAGCATTCACAGTGAATTCATATTCTTCATCCTTTTTTACGTTTATGACCTTAAATGCCCTTGAATGACCTTGAATGAGTATACTCGTTGAAATTGTCTCGAGAAGGGCTACAATCGTATGAGTTCAAAAATATGTGATTTCATTTAAAAAATCTAAGTTGATCTACAAATCTCCTGAGCACCTCCAACTGAAAAAGTGGCGTACACCACGTAATGAGACCCTCGAAAGCAAACAACTTCTGTCTGAAACATTTCATCTTATCTCGAAGAATGTAGAAGTTAATCGGGCGGCTTGTCTTAGGTGATACCTACATGTATATGGTCTAAGCTCTGCTCGATGGGAATTCTCTTTCACTCTCTTTCGTGCAGAGAGTCGCGAAAGGGGAATTTGCTGGTGATGCTGGCGAAAGGGGAACGTAAAGTCTCTATATATACTCTGGCATTCCTGCCACGACGTCTCTGAGACGTCATTTTAAGGGAATGGGTTAACGACGGCTGAATGTAATCGCATAAATAAATTTTACCGGGTGGGTTACTCGCGGGGCTTGCGAATAGAAGATCTAGTAGGAATTTGGAGCCGGCTTGAAGTCGGACAGGCCGTGTGTAAAAGTAAATTCGAATGTACGATTCATCCAGGGATAGGACACTGCAGGCGGCGCTAGTTTCAAGCGGGATTATGCAAAACCGATTTAGTAAGCGCTATAATAGCGAGGAACTTACGAGGCGAGAAGATAATGCGAGGAACGAGGGCGGAAGTGCATTGTCTTGTTCCGGCCAGAAGGGTTTCGCCAGTTTAGTTTTCCCGCCATCGTTCTTTCAGATATCTGGGACTGATAGGACGTATTTTACGACCGTGTAGAATTTAAAAGTCCTCTCCCGAGCTCGCTCACGGAAAGTGCGAGATTCCCGGTCTTTGGTAATCAGGTGAACTGGGGCTGACATAAAAGGCGAACAGCTACGACGGGACCAGCAATATTGATTCGAACATTGCGACTGGTCGATTTATTCTGTTACACTATCTCTATGAGTTACGTAAACGTAGATACGATCGAAATAATACTTTACAACTGAAAAGTTAGTGCGCGTATAAATATTGATAAACAGACTCGTGTGTATAAAAAATATACAATTCTTTTTAGCTAAGAGTTCTTTCGATAATCTGAACACAATACTCGCCGGAAGCCTGTTAGTATGAAAGAAACAATTGAATCACATTTCCGAGGATTTATTGTTAGTTCATGTTTAAAATTGCCATTACTATCGAATAGTTCTTTAAAAAAATCCTCAGCTGTCAATAATATAGGAAGTTCAAAAACTATTAAATAGTTGCCGGTAAGTAATACGATAAGTAAATGTCCCAATGTTCATACAGATGACTTCTGAATCTTAGAACATTAGATTATGAATAATTTTTTAATACATTACTTACACAAATAAATACGTCTTTAATTATGCATATCGTCTTTCCACTAAGAGACCATAATCTACACAAATATTCTTGTCCTATATTGTCTAGTTTCCTAGATGTTTTAATAAATGTATTGTCAACTTTATATACATATAAAAGTGAATGTATGTTCTATTATGTTCCAGGTCTATTTCTGGGCTGCAAAGCAGAGATAGATATTTTTGCAGCATCAAATGGGATCTTTTTCGAGGAAGATGGAAAGTTAATTGATTGCGAATTTCCAGTGATTTATTTGGCAAATTCAGCGTTTCAAAGCAGACGCAACCGATACACGGATCCGTGGATTCGCGGAACACGATACGAGCACGATCGAACTCATTAAACTCCGTGCACACGACTGCACACCCATGAAATCGCTATACTAATGACTACTTCATGGAATCACGGAATCGTGTACCGACGACCTACAGGGATTTGATACAGACATCGTTTTCGTGAGGTCCTATATACAGTCGGTCACTGTAGCATTCGGACACTTGTAAAAAGACGATAACTTTTCTAACATTGGACCAAACGACTTAAATTTTTTTGAGACGTTAGAAGCATTAAGTGACTATGTGAGAAGAAAAATTTTTTGAAACAATTGGAATTGTTCGAATTGCAGAGAAAATACTAAAAGTTGTTTCTCCAATTTCCAAGGGACAGTTATCGCCCAGATATTTGGGACAGTTATCGATAAAATACTGTAGAAGGTTGAAATTATAAGCAGAGCAACACAGAAACTGATCTCATAAATATGGATGGAGAGCAAAAGTTTTGATGCTACATCAATAAACTAACATTAACTATACCGTTACTAAAATGAAAAGAATCATACACTTTAACACTCTGATGCGTCTACAGTATTCCATCGAAGTTTCAAGCAGCGATTTGACCTAACTGCTGATGATTTTCGTTTATACATCGAGCGAGGGAGAAAAAATTAGAATTTCGCACGTTGTTCTGCGGCAGTTTTTAAAAATAGAATGGTCAAACTACAACCAGAATAACAACAACAAAACGATGCCAACGATACAAATATTGAAACAAATGTATAAAGATATAGAAATCCTTTTTTACGTCATAGGTTGATACTTTCATGCATCTATGGCGTCCTATTGAAGTTTCAGGCAACAATTTGGAGAAAGGAAAAATCAGGATTTCTCACATCGTCTTCGGAACTCCTTTAAACTAGAATTTCGCAAATCGGAATTTCGCAAGTCGTTTCGCGGCTTTTTATCCAGATCCGGCTCGGTTAAGGCGCTAAAAGGAAACGGCAGATCAATCGGGAAGAACTCGGTCACGGGCTTCAATTTTCCATATGCATTTCTCGGCAAGTGCTCGCTTCCGGGCAGTGGCGCCGGACTTCGCTGTGGTTAAACTTAACATTCCGCCTTCGGTGGCCGGCATTATTGACATGAATGGCGCAAAGCAACAATGCTACCTCTTTTTTCGAATTCAATTCATCTGGTAGCTCTTTGTCCGGCGAACGCGGCGTCACTGTTCGATCCAATGCAATCTCGTCTCATTGTTAACTACGCATCAAAGAAACCGCTGCGCTCACGCTAGTTCACAGTGTACTTGTTCGTCCTCACTATAAATGGCAGTTATATTACATATGTTTGGTGGTTCTCAGAGAAAAAAATGACGCGCTTCCTTCCGAGGAAATCGACGGCAATCCCCCCCCCCCCCACATTCCTCCTTTTCCTCCACCTCCTCCTCCTTCTCGCCGCACAACGGAAAATGACTCGCGGTTCTGAACGCCGTTCGACAGACGATCAATATTGCGGTGAAAAAATTGATATTCGACAATAAACTCTTTGAAGAGACCGGGATAAAGCAAATATTTGTGTTTCCTTCTGTACCGCTCGATGCGGTCGCTCAATATTGATACGCGACGCACGCCAGTGTAAAATAGTGTCACGCGACATTAAAACGTTTAACCATGTTCACTTGTTCAAAAACTAGTAATGAGATGTGGGACGCCTCGAACGGTTTCGCATTTGTATCATATATAGTATATACACTATATAGTGATGGAATCTGAAACATTTCGAATCGCTTCGATCCAAAATTAGTGACAAAAAATTCCAATAACTTCCAATATAATTCGAAGCTAAAAACTAAAGATCAGAAGTTTTAATGATATTGAACATTCACGTGTACACGTGTATACGTGTAACGAATATACAGGGTGTCCTATTTAAGTTGAGATTGTACAAAATCTCGAAGAAATGTTATTTAAAACGTACACACTGATACATGTCCTTTAGTGTTTCGAGTGGGAAGTCAAATGGCACTACTAGTTTTCTAATGCGTGGGCAGTTTCAAGGTTATTTCAAGGTAATTTTGTCTTTTTTTTATCATAAACCCATATTTTTTATTTCAGAATCATATTCTACGTAAAAAAATGTACAACTTTTGTTTGAAACATCGTTTTGTAAGTTCAATATTTCTGAAGATATTTAGCTGATTTTTCATGTTTATGTCAAGGATAATTTTATCAACGTTACTTTCTTTTGGAAGATTTGTTATTTCATTTAAGAACCTCGTAATAAATGCTCGAAATTTTTACCCTCAACTTCTAGACACTTAGTAATTCGTTTAACGAAAGACTCATGATCACATAATAAAGTTCTTACAAACTTACCAAAAAATTTTTCAAACAAATGTTGTGCATTTCTTTACGTAGAATATGATTCGCAAATAAAAAATATGGGTTTATGATAAAAAAGAAAAAATGACCTTGAAATAACCTTGAAACTGCCCACGCATTAGAGAACTAGTAGTGCCATTTGACTTCCCACACGAAACACTAAAGGGCATGTGTCAGTTTGTTGTCATTAAATCATATGTCTTCGAGATTGTTTACAATCTCAACTTAAATGGGACGCCCTGTATACGTGTTCGAGACCGTGTAATTTTTAATTCACGTGTACTTACGCGTGTATCTTGATACACGGTAAGCGCCCGATAAAATCATAATCTCGTAAGGCCGCGGATCTTTATGTAATATCAAAATGTCCTGTTTCGTTTGCAAGATAAAAATCTTGATAGTTGCATTCATTTGCAACTGCAAACGCTAAGTACAAATCCATTCTTATCATTAAGAATTCTAACATTTCGAGCATAATGTATCGACATTCTAAAGTTCTTTCAATCTTTTTACTGGTTTAAATTGCACATACACATTTTTGTCATATGTGCATAAAATCTGCGGTCTAAAATTTTTTTATTTTTGTGCGACAAGATTGATGGTTGCGGCAACTGCGCGTTCGGTAATATTTCCAATCCATTTTCTTTCGAGTCGATACCGGTATCAATATACGAAGTGGTCGAAACAGACGGAAGATATTTCTGTACGTCACTCTTCTCCACGATGATGCGCACAATGAATCACGCTCGGTTGTCTCGATCGCGGATCCGTGTGACGGAGAACGTAAAAATAAATGTTGTCTGGACAAAGAGGCACGACACACTGATCGTCGTTTAATTTTTCATCGACACGAATGCGTTCCTTTCGGTTTAGCGAACAAGAGGACGCGCGCTCGGCAGATCGAAGAGAGAGAAAGGGAGAGAGAGAGAGAGAGAGAGAGAGAGAGAGAGAGAGAGAGAGAGAGAGAGAGAGAGAGAGAGAGAGAGAGCCATTGATTCGCGGCATGGGAAAGTTTATCGGACGAAAAACTGTCTTATCGTTCGCGCGCACGTGTATACGTGTGCGGTGTGTTCGAAAGGAGCCACCGGTGCTTTTACCACGTCGGGTACATTTTACCCGGTATACGTGAAAAGATAAATATACACAGGTCACCTACGTGCGACGAATTGATTCCACAGACTTATCGGATTTAGTCCCCGTTCGACTTACCTCGCCGTTTGCTTATCTTTTATGGCCGATATTCGCCTGTTTCACACTCGAAAAGCTGTTGACCGCATTAAAAATTTTATTTCGCCAAGCCTTCTTATCTATCCGTCCAAATTAAACTTCTATATTTCCCTCTCGTGAGCCGTATCGCCTTGAATCACAATCCGTTTGGTTGATACTCGGCGAATACGTCTCTCGCATAATGCAAAAGTTTCGGTTCCGAAAAATCGGCACGTTTAAACATGCAATTACAGTAATGTCTGGTTATATACGGAAGAGACATGAACGATATTTGTAAAAATTTTATCCCCACTTCAATCGGGTGTATGTACCTTTTGAAGGGACCAGAAAAGCTCGATTGTTGAGGAACGTAATACATATGATACGGGATTAAATTCAGTGATCTAATGTTTAGTTACTGATTATTGTTTCCTGAAACTGTTGCCAACGTTTGAAACTTTTTTTTATTAAAATGAGACGAAACATGACACCATTCGGAGCATATATGTACATAATCAATTCACGATTCATTGAAACCTCGATAATCCGAACCGGTGATGTCTGAATTCTCGATTATGCCAATATAAAAGTGTTTCACAAGTAAACAGTTCAAACTGAAGCGATCCATTTACAACACGATTTATTATAAAAATCAGTTCAGAATTAATTGAACACTGTAACTACGTACCTGTTCTATTATTCGACAATAATGTTCCATTGAACATTAGAGTTACTTTACATGTTCAAATTCTTTTGAAGTCATTTGGATATTTAGAGAAAAATATAAATTGCTTTGTGCAGCATTGTGTTTAACACGAAAGTTATAAAGAAGGTTTGACAACCTGAATGTTGAGATCCATTTTATACTTTGTTAAAAGCATTAAACAATTCTATTAGATACACCAGATAATAAAATAAAGTTTTAAAAACTAGCAGAGATCGAACAAATTTTGAAAAATTCTATTGCACAGTTTTGCGCAATTTTTGTTATAATAATTTGTTTCGCGAGTCTCACGATTTTCGTAGGATACATAGAAATAAAAAACCATACACTAACTTTCTTATGATTTTCTCGGCTGCTCTAAAAAAAAGCAATAAACAAAAATTGCCTTTTCCTATCAGCAGCGTTCTATTTTATGAACTTCCTTCGTTAAAAGTGTGTCCGAGAAAAAACATTGAACATAAAACAAGAATAGCATGCTAAACATGTCCTCCGATTTATGGAAACCATAAGTCTCCATTTCGTGAAAAGTTTTACAAATACGAAATGGCTCGTAGCATCACTTCGCATTTTTATCAGTACTAATTTATATGTCAATGCGCCAAGTTATGCAGAATTGTTGTCCGTTATACAAATGTTGCTAGAATTTATGAAGCGCGTTTGGCAATAGTTACATATACAATTAGTGCTGACTTAAATGTGCAAAATCTGTTGTATTTTAATTTGCACGACCCAGCTCCACTCTTTGCCTACCATGTGATGATGCCTCGGGCGAGCAAAACTAGCAAAGGAAAAGAGACAAACGTACTTCAAAGAGGTGCCGCCAGCTTAAAAAATGTCCACGCAATAATGGAAACTTCAAATTCAGTCATTTTTGCTTTACCGTTTTAAAAGTAGTACCAATGCTTTGTTCAGATTTTTTCGATTAAAATAAGTTCAAACATGTCATAAATCAGACGAGTTTTATATAATTAATGTAAATAACGTAATTAAGGATATACGTACGTATGATAGCTATTTATGAAGTTTAGAAAAGTGGACTGATTTACGTCGTGTTTGGACAAACAAAGATAAGACAAACATTACTGAATTAAACATTTTCTTTATCAGGTGCAAGTTCGTTTTTTACAGACGCGGTATCCTTTGGAAGCCTACCACTACGTATATCTATTCCCTTACTTTCTGAGGTTGTGCTTGAGTCAATTTCTGGAGGAGACGCATCGTCCTGTAACGCAAGAATTTCGTTCCGGATCCCAAACTTTGCAAATTTAAGTTACCTCGAAATTAATTTCGTTGGCCGATCGAAGGTGTAAATCGTATTATATCGCGAGCGAGTGTCTCACACTTGATTAAACAAAACCACGCTCACCGGTGATAAGAGTTCAAAGCCCAGCTGACTGGATTCTTGCAGACAAATAGTCGAATCAGTGCGGTCGGTACGAGATTGAATCACCAAAAGAGGATTCTGTATTTTGCTGCAGACTCTTTTTCTGCGAAAAATTTTAAGATAAAATTGACGCAAATATACGAGCAAAACCGGCTTTTCCCCGGTTTGTACATTGCGGAAACTCGTACTATAGACGAGATATATGGTAAGAGTAGATCAGTCACCTTATGGGGTTTCGTGTCGCACGATCTGAAATAGCGGCATCACTAAAAAATCAGTGGTTTTCTTGCGCCCTCTACTCAAATAGAATAACCAACTGGTGAACTAGATCATAGTGCACACAGCATAACTCATCTGGGAATATTAGTGGATAATCGAGTATCTTGTATACTTCAGTTGATCATGAATAAAAGTTACTCGGACATGCTGTACGACATGTTCAAGACATGCTTTAAAACTTACTCTATACATATCTCGAGTACTATGTATTAGCCATTTTTTGCTGAAAAATTAGGTGGTAAGATAGCCAAAGTGGTGCTGAACAACATCGTTGACAAAAGGAATTCTTGTAATAGCTAAACAAGCAGAGATAATAAATTTATTAATTACATTTGCTCGATATAGTTATGCTTGGTAATATTCATGTGTTAAAAGTTATAATGCATCTCGAGTTCTATTACCTATTTTTACTAAAAAATTAAATGGCAAGGTGGTCAAGGGAATGCTTGTCGACATCATTGGCAAAAGGAATTATCAATAATTACTATCACGGCGTTCGAGATCTACCGAAATTATGATAGTTGGTGTGGGGAGAGTTGCGCATCGCTGCGCATATGACCTAGGCAAGCACGTTCAGCTCAATCAGTCAGTCGGTCCGGGCACTCCAGCAGTAACGGACGTGCTTTGGGACTAGGTCTACCTTGGACTACCTTGGAGTTGACCAGTGGTCCTTGAGAACATACCATTTCCTACCTTGGAGTTGATCAAGGGTTCTCCACCATTGCCTGACATTGCCTACCTTGATCTACCTTCAGCTAGCTTAGGGTAGGGTCATTTAAAACTTCCTTGGCCTATGGCCGACCATAAACTAGCTTGTGGAAGGCCAAGGTTTTGTGACGGCTACTTCGTACGCTCGTCAACAGAGGGACATTATGACAACACCTTTCCCGCTATTACCTGAATCTTCCTCTGTTTGTATATATACCGTCCTAAACTGTCCTTACGACATCCCGCGTCTAAGGCACGGGTCCGCTAAATAGCCTTACTGACGAGTCCTCTAGCGGGCCTAAGACGAAACGCTTCCTTCTCCTTTTTCCTCCTCTCACACACTTCAAAGCCGCCATAGTTTCTTCAATGTTTTCTTCGTTTACCTTGTCCCACCTTCAGCAGCTCTTTTCAATTAATAATCCAAACGCAAAGTTTCTATTTCAGAATCCGTGTACATTCAACGAACGCCTTCAATTTCTATTTCTGGATTTCTACATGGAACTTGATCAAAGTTAATATTAGACATGAAATTTGTATTCCTTCGATCGGACGTCCCTCGGGGGCTCCGCATGTAGTCTATGAGTGGTTACGGGGTGTTCCTGTACCCGAGGAACCCGAAGCGCTTATAATTTGAGTTGAGTTCGATTTGGGTTCTTTATCTTGCTCTTGTTGATTAGGTCGCACTCGTATGCAGGGTTAGCTTAGCTCTCGTGTGCGAGTGTTAGGTTTGCACTCGTGTGCGGGATTGAGTTTGGCTCTCGTGAGCTGGTTAGATTTGTACTCGTGTGCGAGGTACATACTTAGGTAGGCCGTACTCGTGTACGAGGTTTAGAGTCGTATCGCATTGCATCTTCATCGTCATCGTTTCATTGCCTTCTTCAATTTTGGTTCGTGAATGGTCATCGTCAAACGAAAACTACTCATCCATCGAAGACTCCAGAGTATTTATAAGTTAGTTTTATTTGCCGAGCAATTATTGTCTTAGCTTCTCTTTGCTGGTCTCGCTCGTTGATTCAGGTCACAGCCGGTGATCAGCCGGTCCCATCAGCACAAGGCTCTGGTTCGCTTCTTTCATTTTTCTTCTGCACGAATTTCAGTCTTCTGCTTTGATTCTTCCTTATTCCCTGTGGGTTGAAGCCTTTCTCCTCCGACTCCATTTTCTCCATCGCGAATCAGAGCCTTCTGCTCCAACTCTATACTTTCTCTCTCTCTCTCTCTCTCTCTCTCTATATATATATATATATATATATATATATATATATATATATATATATATATATATCTCGTTGATCAGAGACTTCTTCTCTGATTCCACCTTTCAGCTTGCAATAATTGCTCGTAGTATGTGCGAGCGTTAGTTATTAAGATTGCAAGACGTCGTTGTAAATATGACGAGTAATTGTTGCCGTAACTTCACTTTGCTCGCTCCGCTTTTTAACTCTGACACATCCTTCTGCTATGTCGGCCTCTCTTGCATATTTTGAGCAGATCCAGTTTCGGTATTCGGCGTGAAGTCTACGAGGAATGTCTGAGAGACCTGTTCAGCCGTGTAAAATCCTCTCTGCCGTAAGGCTACACAAGTCATGTGAACGTTGCTCGTGGTGCGTAGGTGGGGGAAACTCAGGGTGTCGTTTAAACGCTTCTTTTGGTCATCGTTCTTCGTGATGAAGCGTCGGGTGTCGTACTGGTCAGCCCAGGACTTGTAAGCATTGTACGAGTCGTATCACCCTCGAACCAAAGCCCTGTGCTCTGGTTCGCTGTTGTCTCTTTCTGCGAAAGAGCCTTCTGACTGATTCGCCTTTGGTCTCCCGTGGATAGGAGACTACTACAATTCACACCTTTTGAACCTGACTTTCTACTCTTCTCTCTAGAGACTAAGTGCTTCTATGACAAGATGCCACAATTGCACGTACTTTCTTATGCATTTATTGTTTCTAAATCAGATTAAACATTCGCAGTAGAAATAGTCGCTCATAAGTCATCGGTAACATCGAGGGCTAGACGAAATTGTGAATGCAGAGCTCCACGTACGTGTTACAGAAAAATACAATGGATGATTCGTCTATTAACACACCTTGCCTGTACTCGTACTTAGATCCAACGTATTCCTTTTACCAGCGGTAGAGGACACACCAACAGACACATATTATTTCAGAAGGTTACATCGAAGTAATACTTTTTAAGTCGATTTTGAGAAACTGAAATTCAACAAAAATGAATTTCTTCTCTTAATAACTCTAGTAAGTTGAAAATGGTGTAAGAATATTTTTAAATTCGTTGAATGTCTTCACAGTTTCGTCTTTCAACCATTCATTTTTGCCATGAATGCATAGAATCCGCAGTGTAGTAACAAGACTTTTTGAAATACATATTTCTTGATATTCTTTAGTTTTACATAGTCTTTGATCTAAGCTCTGGTTCATCTTGTACAATTAGGGAATATAAAGAAATTTGAATAGTCTCGAACAGCAACATTGCGTAGGCTGATTTTATCCGTGACTGACCCTATAATTGACTCTCAATTCATAAACTGTAGACAAGGATTCCGATGCTGTTCAAAGTCCGAACTGTCCGTACCTGCGGAATTATCACCAATTTTCGCGTCTATTAGAGTGGCCTGTGAATTATGCACAGGTCCGTCCCAAGGGGGAGGACAATAGTATTAGTGTAAACTTCCGCGTGCCAGCGAGTCACATCTGCGCCGCAAAAGATTAACCCTGCAGCGCCCGTGGCTGAATCAACTTCGACCGATACCGAAGTTACGGCAAAACGCGATTAGAACTAAGTTGCAATGGCAGAATTTAAATACCTAATATTTCAACATAACTTTCCGAGTACACCTACCCCTCTTTTAACTGTTCCGAAATCTTTCTATATTTTTGTATTGCTGAACATTTGGTGCAAGAATTAAACAATTTTCAAACTGTTATCCTGTTTTTGCACCAGTCTTCAATCGTGAAGAAGTTTATCCAGAAAAGCCTATAAAAGCTAGTCTTCGCATTTATGAAGAATTCTATAGGTCATACTAGGTGGTTCGGCACCCACCTTAACCGTTTGAGTTCCAGGGGGTATTGAAAAAACACTGTCGAAGAATCCCAAACAGCGCAACCGCGCTTTCTCTAAATTACTACGAAAAGGCCCAAGCAGCGCGATAGCGCTTGTTTTATTTTATTTTGTAATGTATTATTGCATTATTATAGTATTATTCTACCTATTGTAAAATGTACTATTTACATTAAAAAGAGCTGCGTGATGTACTTGCGTCAGTAAAGTATGAGCGCGCGACTTCGACAATTGGTAACGCACCGTCAGTTGTCCACAATGCTCGAAATGTGCTGGGTTTTGTTCGACATAAAATCTCAACAGCCCGATCGCGCTGCTTGGGACTTAAACGGTTAATAAACAGTAGGGCCTGCTGAATAGTAGACTGAAATAGGCTGAAAAATTAGGCGATAGTGAAATTGGAAGAAGAGCAGCATGGAAGTAGGGGAGAGTGGTACAATGGATTTGAAACCCTAAGGGGACTAATTATTATTACCCACCCACCTATAGGTCATACTAAAAATATCAATAGCTTTAAATATTATAGAAGATATTCAAATTATGATATCAACTTTTATAAGTAAACGATTGAAACAATCTTTCAATTGGAACAACAAATTTTTGAATGAAAGCTGTACTGAATACTTATCAGACGGCGGATTTTTATACAAAATAAAAATTGTCTTCATTGATTGCAAGAAATATGAACAAGATAGAAATGTCTTTCTTCCTTTAATAATTTTATTAGGCTGAAGATAACATATTGATGTTCTTAAATTCTTTCTATTTTTTTTATTCTTTTAAATTGAACTTGCCCACTTTTGCCACAAATCCATAAAATCCACTGTCTACTTATCATGTTTCTGTGAAGTATTGATGATTGCAAACTGCAAATACCTATTTAGCCAGAATATAGAGCTGACTGTGATAATTTGGCCACCTACTGTACAAAACACTATAGCCCATTTATTATATTGCGAATGGCGTGCAAGTTTAAATCGATTCGACTGGAATGGAGTAAAAGGCCTTGTCGTAAAGAATTTTGTTGAAAAAGTGGCGTAGATTTCCATTTGCTATAACGATAATTCTCATGGATAAAAAGTTACCAAATAACCGTATTGAATTTAATTAAAGTTGCTATTGTACTGTTACTAAAAACATTTTATGTGCCATAAATGCATGAAGATTTACAGTGAAGTCATCAATCTGGAGCGTTTGCAGTCGAGTGGGAGACTATAGCTGGTCTTTTTTAAAAAATGACCTGACGTACACTGTTGGTCATTAAAACTGTCCACCCCACTCTAATAGCTTCAAATTGATGATATTTGGGCGCTTGAAATAGACTAGCTATTGTGACTGTCACTGCATCTCGGCGATCCTTTTTCGGAAAATAAACCACAGTATGACCAACGATCTGTATAAGGTCTTTACTCTCCCAGAACACAGTATAAAATATTCAAACTGCACGCGTCTCATAATTTAATACTTTGACTGCCATGTGACTCGTGTACGTATGACATATTTTTTAACTGTTATAAGTTCAAATTTTGTATACGCGACACGTTCTAGTACGTTTTACATGAAATGGTATTAAAATAGTACATTTTAGTGTAAGGTGAGCAACGTGAAAAGATCATCTGGAAATTCACAGTATATGTATTCGCAATCGCAGGAACTTTCTCACCCTGGAACGATCGTGTGAATGATCGTTATCGATGACATTCGATGTTGAATTATGGACAAAATAACAAATTTGTCATTTCTTTCACGCTGTTTGTGTCAGAGTTACTCCCCGATAAACCCCAACCCTTCTACTTTCCCCTTTTTTGCTATCGGCACCACTACCCCCTCCGCCCAGTCATCCGGCCACCCTTCCCCTCTCCACACCTTGTTACAAAATCCTCCATAACCACTACTCTACTTCCTTCTCTCCAAACTACCATGTCTCGTTTAATTTTTTCACTCATCGTCCGATAAATTAATTCTTCTAACTTCTAAGAAAACTCAAGCCATTTGATACGTTATACAAAAAGATATTCTATTGTAATTGATTTCAGTCACTCGTGTTGGGGGGAGCGATAGACAAATGTGGATAAAAATAATATTTCTTTCCTTTTTCACTTGTTCGTGTTTGGTAACACAGAAAATGGATTCGGATTGATATTTGAAGTACGAATTTGTTAAAATACAGGGTGAGGTAGAGAGGAGGAATGTTTTTGAAATGGCTAGTATTCAGCCCGAGGGTGGGAGGGAGACGTCCGGCGGGTGCCATTCGGTTGGTAGTTTGCTAGCATTTGTTTTTCAACTGAAGCCACGGCGTCGTGGACGATAGAGCACCGCGTTTTTGCGTACGAGAGTTTCGTGAAGAATAACGAGTCCGTCACGGCAGTCCAGTGTGAATTTCGTTGGCGATTTAACATCCACCGAAGTCAGATTATTCTCACTCGTAACATGATCTTACGTTGGGTTTATACACTTCGTACACGAGGTACAGTAACGAATAAAATACGGGCATAAGCCCCGTATATTTGACGATTTGAAGGAAGCCATTCACATGGAAGTCATCCAAATCAACAGAGCGATGTTGGAAAGAGTGGAAGCCAACTCCCAACAACGCCTTCAGAAATGCTTCTATGAAAACGGACACCACTTGTCCGATGTTGTTTTCTACACTTAATTTTGTCAAATGTTAATTCAATACGAGCACATTGCAGTCAATAAAATTCTTTTTTAATGAGAAACAACAATTTTATGATTTTTTCAAAAAGATCCGTCCTCTCTGTCTCACCCTGTATTTATATAAATATATAATAAGCTTTTCTATTTGAAAACTAAAAATTCTGATAAAACAAGGAAGTAAACGATTTCACATTATTTCTGTATTTAAGATAAATGAATAAGATGTAATAAAATCAATGGGATCATAAGCAGCGCCGGTTGCTTAAAAATACAATTTTTGCTATTTTACCATCTATTTCCAATCACGCGAGTACTGTTTTTTTTACAGGCAAAGAAGTTGATTTTTCTGTTTTTGTCCAATTAGACGGCGCATTGTGGCTCGTGTCGTAAATCTCGTACAGTACAAATTCTATGGAAGATTCGTATTCTAACACACGTTTCCTCAGGAAACAACCCCGAGGAGATTTAACATTAGCATCCAGTGTGCACTGAAAGTGTTAATGCCCCGGTAGAACGCAACTCCGACAAACGGCAGAGGCAGTGAATCGCTGAGTAGCCAGGCCACTATCAATCTATTCCCGTGAAGTTTTAATTGTCGAAAATGAGACTGGAGACTTTCCGTTTGCATTAAGATTCGTCGGGTATCCTGAACCAAGGTTCTTCCTGCTGCGCATAACCGTGTTGCAACTTCGATATTTCTCGTCGCTAAATTCCATCCTCAAAGTGCACGGCCGAAACATTCGGATTTCCATCCGAACTCAGCGTTAAAGTTTAATGGCCGCCTGTTTCGCTGGAAAATACAGGTTGTTTGCGTCGCACCCTCGGCGTCGGTTGTCGTCATCCCCGTCGCTCTGTGCAGAGTCGCAATCAAGGCAGTATAACTCCCGCGACAACTTGTTGACCCGGGACATAAATAATACTCGAGCCTTGACGAAGGCACTCGGCATCAACACCCACGACAGACATACGGCCTATCTATCGGTTTTACTAACTCTCTCGCTCTCTCTCGCTCTCTCTCTCTCTCACATTCTCTCTCTCTCTCTCTCTCTCTCTCTCTCTCTCTCTCTCTCTCTCTCTCTCTCTCTCTCTCTCTCTCTATCTCTCTATCTCTCTATCTCTCTATCTCACTCACTCACTCACACACATACACAAACTCACGCTGTCCCGACGCGTTCTAAGATTTAGCGACGGCTTAATATAACACCCGCGCGGAAGTTACATCCAGATCACGGGTAAACTAGTTTCGCGAAAGTTTCGCCGGCACAGATGGAATCGTGCCGGTTATGCGGATGGGGGACACGTTCCAGGGGCCACCCCCGCACACACGTGTGCACACGACCCTACGGTATATAGCGAAGGGGGAGGGGTGAGGAGAGGTCGAGCGTTCGATGGAAAATCAGATTATAAGGAGTTACCAGCGGCGCGGCGGCTGTAGAAAATTTGGATTTCGTTCTGGCGTGACGCGACGCGTTGCCCCGCCCACCCACAGGGACGTTACAGTAAATAATTCATGAAAGCCAACGAGACTAATCTACACGTAAATCTAGTTCGTTCAAGTTCCACGTAAGTGCGGCATAAAGCAATTCGCAGAGCCGAGCTGTGCGCGGTCTGGCGAACACGAGAAGCTACCAACGCGATTTCCTGAATTCGCCGCTCGCGAATATCGAGGAACGTCCGTTTCTGATTCTATCTTTCTATTAAACCGATTACAACATGCCGCGGCTCTCCCTTGGGCCAGGAAATTTCATTTTTGTAATTGGACTGCTTGTTGCTCGGCGAAACTTTTGAAACTCCGGTAGAATGTGGAACCGCTAGCGTGGTTCTATTCTTTTGTAGATTGTGATCGGCTTTAGAAATCAATGCACGTGTGTGACTGTGGATCCAGCAATGTCGATGAAATTCTGTGTATTACTACACGTTGTTTGTTAATTTCATGAAATGTTACAATAAAATTGTTGACTCTGCGATGGGATTGCATCTCGAGTCTCGGTCAAGTCGCAGTGAACAGTTTACCTACCGAACACCTATTAATAGGATTTTCGATAATTCTGTTGTGCCAAGGGGAAGCTTAAGGATCTCCTTTTACGTACTGATTCTAAACGAAATGATTAAGTTACGTTACTGGACGTGAGTTGTTAGCTCTTGACTGGAGCTCCTATTACTGTTCATGGAACTACTTGTGGCGGCTACCTCCTACGCTCGTCACCAGATGGACAAACAGACAAGACAATGCCTTTCCCGCTAGTACCTGATCTGTCGCCGATTCCTATATGTACCGTCCTAAGTTGTCCTTAGGTACGTTTCCCTGTGTCTTAAGGTACGTGTCCATCTGAGAGTTTAAACTCGCGAGTTACTCTCGAGAGTCAAATTTGACAGTGTACACCAGGGATGGGCATTTTTGTCTCAATCGAGACAAAACCGTCCCCACAATAGCGCCCACTGTCCCCCACCAGCATCCGTCGTTGCCATATAGAGGAAGGAAGTGCCAGTGATGGGAACTCCGTGGGCGTTGGGCGAAAATAATACTACCACTACTCTGACGTACCGTCTTCCCCTACTTTGCTTCTATCGCGCACGCGCTACACACAAGCGTACCTCTACTCTACACGGACAAAGTAGAGGTACGCTTGCGTGTAGCGCGTGCGCGGTAGAAGCAAAGTAGGGGAAGACTCGTACGTCAGAGTGGTGGTAGTATTTTCGCCCAGCACCCACGGAATTCCCATCACTGTCAAGTGCTTCGCCCGTCGGGAACAGTGTGGAGAAGCAGATGTTTGAGGGGCCCCTACCGTGCCCATCACGGATGTACGTACCCTGTGGATGTCGATGAGAACATTATGTGTACCACCTAGCAAATATACGAATATTGCGGCGCTTTATGCTGTCAAAAAGGATTAAAAGTGCTCAACTTTACACACGTATAACTTCTGAACCAGTGATCTCCTGGCAATAAGACCTTCATTTTCGGTGTTTTCTCGTCGAAATCTATAGGACTGCATAAAAACAGTAAAAAAAAATTGGTTCTCCAAAGAAAGGTTTAATCTTTTCAACAGCCGCCAAATATTAAAAAATCTTTAGCTAATGATAATGTGAGCTAGTTGATAATGTGTTAAGTGAAACTTTACGTCACCACAGTCTTCTTTTGTATTCAGACGAAGACTAAGTTTGTCATAAAGACATTGTTATACTTAGGAAAAATATCCACAAGAAAATTGTTACTCCGCATTACAAACCAAGGGTCAAGGAAACATAAATATTAAAATGCTTACAGAAGAAACTAGACTATGAAAAATTACGCATCTACAATATCCAAAAATTTCCAAAAGCTTTCAAAACACATGATTCACTAGTCACCAATGCAGTCTCGTTCAATTTTTAATTTCTCGAAAGCACCAGCGACAAAAACCAGACTTTGGATAAAAGTTTGCATAAACTGACTATAATATGATTTACGACGTCTCAACGATCCCTAGCCTCGTATTATTAATCTCGACACCCAAGAAACAGTGAAGAATGATCTACCATTGCACAGAGAATTGTTCGCGGTTCCAAATCCAACAAAACGCAGTTGCATTTCTCCGGTACGATTCCCGCGACGTTGCACTCGAAAAATGATTGCAAGCCGAGCAACCATTATTTCACTCCGTCTTTAACAATTGCTTACTCCAAATATAATATTTCTTGGTAGCAATTTTCGAACAAAAGCGTTTCCAATCTCAACTTTGCGAAAGCTGTAGGTACGTACTCCCTCCGACGAGATTAATTTATTTGGTATCGAGTGTCTTCGATTCGATCAGGCTCGCGCGATGTCGAGCAAACCCGATCTCGTATTTTCCATCAAGGGGAGAAAGAGAGGTAGAGAGAGAGAGAGAGAGAGAGAGAGAGAGAGAGAGAGAGAGAGAGGGATGGAAGAGCGAAAGAAGAGCGAGAAGTCTGTTCGGATAGAGCTCGCGGAATGGGAAGTTAACTGGGTGCTTCTTCC
>CAJYYI030000425.1:0-31929 GCA_913789915.3 Sphecodes monilicornis
ATACGGTACACTTTTTGTTTGGTATGAAATGGGTACTTTACGCTAGGCGACACGACAGTGATCCTTCGCGAGTTCGGCAACGCGGACCTACCCGGCGATCCCCACCCTACTCATTATTCGGAATGCCTAATTGGTCGGTCTCGCACGCAAAATCATTAGTTTTGTGGGTCTCCGACGGATGGCCCTTGGCCCTAGGCAACATCCGGATTTGTCATAACGATCGCCGTGTGGCGACCGGGGTGTCCAAGACGACCCAGGATGCTTCCACACCACCCACGCGTATGGAACCCCTTCCTGCGAGATGAGACGACTTCAAGGCCTTTTAGGTGGAGTTCCTCAGGAGAAAAGTCCGATGTTGGTGGGGTTCTAGGCTTGAGCCGTCTCCGGGTTGTTCGGCCCGTATGTGTTGGCGATCCTTTTCTTCACCAATGCACTGGACGTTTTCGGTAGTTCACGTGAAGAGATCCCACGAAGGGAGCCGCCTTAGGCTTCCTGAGAGGGCTGGTGGTGCACGGGGCACGTCCTGAAACTTGCAGTACTCGGCGCGCGCGGTTTGAATTAGCCGCCGATCGGTAATTAACGCGGAATTTCCTCGGGGAGCGCTCTCGAAATTCGCGACTGTCGATTGGGTACGCTAGATGGCGGCCCGGTCCATTCGAAATGCCGTTTCGGCCGCACAAAATAATGGAAAAGTGACGTCGCAAGATCTGCAACGTCACAGAGCTTAAGAGTGAAAGTCGCAGATTTTCTGCCTTTTCAGAGAATTTCGCCCTTATCTGATGAGCTTTAAATGTTTGTAGCTCATAACAACGTTAACCGAGTTCGATGAAACTTTGTACATATGCATAACTTACCTAGACCGACAAAAGGCGTCTTTCAAATTTTCATTACAGGTACAGATAAAAAAGTTAAAAATTGTGATCTTTACTTTCTTCGCCGCAATTCCGACCAATAGCAATTTTTGGAAAAAATTATTTACACGCTACCTAGTAAACTAATCCTTCTAACATCTCAAAAAAACTCAAGCCGTTTGAACTAATTTTGAAAAAGTTATTCGTTTTTAAAGGGTGTCCGGATACTTTTGCACGCCACTGTATCTATTTCTTCCCGATATATAATGTATTTATAAAATGCTCTTCAGAATTGATCATAAATTCAAAGAATCTTTATAGATTCCAAAACGATCGTATCATCATTTGATCATGTTTCTAAGCATGCGCATGAGCATTAAATAAGCAAAGCAAAATAAAAATAAGTAAACATTATAAAGCATACTAAAAACGAATATTAAATGCTTTTATTGCTCGTTTCGAATTAATTCAGAATCGCCAAGGCTCAATTTAGACATAGCTATGCGTAACGCGCTATCCAAAGGAGGATCAGTTAAAGTACTTTGTTATGTACGCGAGATCTGCGCACAAGGCGGCCCTCGCTTCCTCGCGGCCGCGATGCGCGAGGGCTTCGCGAGGTCTGCGCAAGACTTGCGAACTAGTCGCGACGGGCGAAGCGCGTTCTTTCTCCATGGTAACGATGGATAGTGTTGGGTAACTGGAGGACAGTGGACGCTATGGTCTTGTCTCAATTGAGAAAAAAATGCACAGGCCTGTTTTAAAGAATGTAAATTTCATTCATGGAAAGTAGTATTACATAAATATTGTAACCGTTTCTTTCCTAACTACCCTTTGCTTACTCTTTCCCTTTGGTTCTACCTATTACTTTTGCGACGATTATTCTCTTGCTTTCGCTTAAGCCTGCCTATCGGTTAATCACAAAACGGTTGTCTTATGATTCACTGTCTGTATCACGTGGCGGAGATGCCTCAAGTATCTTGTCAGTTCTTTCGCAAAGACAAACAGGAAACTACCGCAAGATCCGGCAGGTACGAGAACTGAGCGTCACTTCGGTTGCCTGAATGAGCCTGCAAGATGAGTCCCAGGAATACGAATCATGATAAGATTCAATTTACCGTTTACGGTACGACCAGCCCGCGGTGCGAGATTCTAATTCACCCGACGGCAAACGAAATTGCGACTTGTACGCGGATAATTCCCGTCACGGCGAAACCGACACACCGGACTTCCCGATATCTCGAAGAGACATGAAATTTCCAGTGTATTTATTATAAATTTAATGATTGAAATGATATCGATTTAAATGACTCTACGCGGTTAAGTTCGGCTTTGAAACCTCGATGGTTGTTGGCCGTGCCGCAATGCGGTTTGCATATGCGACTCCTCGGTTTGAGGCGCGTACGCGTCAAGAGTAAATTAGACGGTTTGCTGAATTTACCGAGTCGGTTTGACTCCTTGTTCGCGTACCGGTTTTCGCCGTGAACCTTCCAAATTCCGTCCTAATTGAACCGCGCCCAGACGTAGAGTGCTCTGGTTTCAACGCGCATCGAGCTCCTTCGATCCAGATCTAGTGGAGATCGATGCGCGAGCAAACCAATTAGTGGGGAGTCTTTCACTAAGAGAAGGATCGCGAGTCTCTTCGCGAACCTCGTAGAGAGGGAGAATATCCGCGACGAGTCGTTTCACGCTGTATACATATATCGATCTATACATATATTTAGATATATGGAACCGTGTGGTGACCGTGTGTAAGCCACACGGTTACAATATTAACGCACCGTCCTTTTTAACAGAATGTTAATAAGAGATTGCACATCCTAATTTTTACTCCTTTAAAATGTATATTCTACAGATTGATCAGTAAATAGTGGTACAACCGAAGGGGGGGGGGGTGATTCTACATAAAAAATAAATCGATACTGTACTAGAATAAACTTTTTCATACGAACCTCTTTTCTTCTATGTTTCCGAGAAAATTCTAGCATTAAGTTTTACCAGATCCAGAAAATTAAAAGCCGGGACACAGGCTATGACGACTAAAAGAGATTAACCCTTAGCACTCGAATGGCGACTCTGAGGCGCCACTACAAATTGCTACACCATTATTCAGTTTATTGTTTACATGATTAAATTTGCTTATATGTAATAAATTACTAAACACTTAAATATTGTATGAGGTACTATATCAGTTTCGTACGCATATAATGAAAAAACTTATGTACGATAAAAATATTCTGGTTAGAAGATATGTTTGGTTTTTTAGTTGAAATAGCTCCGAGTGCAAAGGGTTAACCCACATAGCACAAAGACGCCTCAAAGCTGCTTTTGAGACTCTTGCCGCAAGACACTCAGGCGGCTTAAAGACAACCCGACGGTCGCTGGAGCGTCGCTAGAGCGTCGTTTGTTACAAAACGGTATGTCTTAAAGACACCTTTGGGGCGCCTGTTAGATGCCATTCAGACGCCTTTGAGGGGCCTTTTAGATGCCTTTCGGGGGTCTTTTTTGGGTCTGTTAGGCGTCTTTTGGGAGTCTGTTAGGCGACTTTTGGGGGTCTGTTAGGCCCCTAAAAGATGACTGTCTTGAAATTTAAAAAAAAAATCATATCGACGGCGGCGGCCTGGACGAGTAATATCGGTAGTAGTTGTTGGAACTTGCCTGGGGGGGCTTCCTGGTTATAGTTTTGTCGTCTGCTACGGTTGTTGCGTTGTGCTCTCATCGTCGAGGTCTCCAATTTGGCGGCGGCTGAAATGTGTGAGTAAGGAGGAAAAGTAAATAAAGCGTGTTTCGACCTGGGCCCGCTAGAGGACTCGTCATCAGTAAGGCTATCTAGCGGGCCCTGCCTTAGAAACAGTGATATCGTAAGGACGGCTTAGGCCGGTATATATACGAATCGGCGACGGATCGGGTACTAGCGGGAAAGGCGTTTTCTTGTCTCTCTGTCCATTTGGTGACGAGCGTAGGAGGAAGCCGCCGCATTAGATTAAAATTATATTACGGTCGTCTCAGATAATTCGTTAAAATCATATGAATGGAACCATCGAGGTAAACAGAGGTAAACACGGCGTCTCGACGGCGACTCGTGCTGTCTGGGAACAATATTCCTTACTGTTCAAAGTTACATACATATACAATACATATTTTATTCTATATTTACAATATGTTGTCAGTAAATTAAAAAAATTAAAACTAAAAATTAAATATTTGAAAATCAGAGCATACAATAGCCTCGAAAGTACATCTTGTAGGTGGCAGCTAGGAGACATCGAACCAAAAATAAGAACAAATCCCGAAAAATCTGAACGTCAATAGTC
This sequence comes from Sphecodes monilicornis, assembly GCA_913789915.3. NCBI lineage: Eukaryota > Metazoa > Arthropoda > Insecta > Hymenoptera > Halictidae > Sphecodes > Sphecodes monilicornis. The sequence goes on from CAJYYI030000425.1 coordinate 4,163, forward strand.
ACCTTAATTATATTATACAGGGTGTCCCGTAACTGGTGGTACAACCGAGCAAGTGGTGATTCTACATGAAAAACTGAGTCAAAAATATAGAAAAAAAATTTTTTGATACAAGGCTTTGTTTTCGAGAAAAATGAGTTTGAATATTATTCTGAGTTACCTCAACCTTTTTTCGCAAAGGTTTTCGAGGTTTGTATACATCGAATAAATCGAAGGTCGAGGTTACAATGTTAGAATTACCTTTGAGGAATTCGTTTAATTCATAAATTGCTGGAAGTGCTGTCCACATTGTTGTAGACATAATTGCTCTTCGTATTAAATTCCTTCGAACCTCTTGTAATGTGCAATTGTTATGTTGCTTTAAATTTTCAAACGCTATCACAATTTTTTGTTGTAATTGTTCGATGCTCGTTATGTCATCACGATACACAATCCATTTCACCTGACCCCACAAATAAAAATCTAACGGTGACAAATCCGGAGATCGTGGCGGCCAAGGTACTCTGCCACCGCGACCGATCCAGCGCTGATAATTTTCACTTAAAAAACGTCTTACTTCGCAACTGTAGAGCGGTGGTGCTCCATCTTGTTGAAAAATTAGCGTTCTTCGAATCCCAAGAGTCACATTTTCCAATAATTCCGACAACACGTTTCGAAGAAAATGCAAATATGCTTCCGATGTCACATTTCCCGGAAAGAAATAAGGGCCTATAATTTGGTCACCTACTATGCCAGCCCAGACGTTCACACTCCACCTTACTTGGAAATTTGTTTGCAAAATGGTATAGGGGTTTTGATCTGACCACCTGTGCGAATTATGGACATTAAACATGCCGTCTCGCGTAAACTTCGCTTCATCCGTCCATAAAATTTTTAGTAAAAAATGGGCGTCGTTACGGTGTTGTTCACACAACCAGTGACAAAATGTCATTCGGGGGACATAATCACGTTCTGTAAGTCCTTGCACTCTACGAACGTGGTAAGGATATAGCCCATTTTGATGTAGTAATCGACTAATGGTAGATCGGCTGATATCGTACTGTGAGGCAAGGTTCTTTATGCTGGTGCTTGGATCGTCGTTTATGTCTTCCAAAATCCTCTCTTCCACCCTAGTGTCTATTCTTCGGGCACGTCCTCTATGCTTGCGAAGTTTTTCAAAAGACCCGTATTCTGCGGGGGTCCGTTCGACTTTTTAAATGACCCTTCGATTAGGATGTCGACGATTAGGGTACCGATCTCTGTAATAAGTAGCCGCTGCTAAAGCACTACCATTACACGCACCCAACGTAATAATCATATCGGTATACTTTCGATTGCTATAAGTTGCCATTTCGACGGTATAATGAGAACTGGAGGCGTAATTTCATAAGGATGGAAAAAGAATAGGAGCGATAGAAGTGATATCATTTGTCACGCGCGTTGCTTTCGGCCGCGATGGGCTTCGGCAACGGCACCGGGTTTTTACAGGCCTTTCGACCGGGCTACGGGCGGCCGCGCGAGCCGTAGTCCACCCGGGACAAAACGGTTTCTCTCAGGCTTACGAGTTCGGAAAAATTACCGGGTCGGTCTATTTCTCGGGCGCCAGACACGCGAGGTGTCACACAAAATTCGGCAACGCGAAATAAGCCTGAGAGAACCGGCCTGATGGAATAGCTCGAGAGCGCGGGCACAGGGTTCTACGCGGAGGGACGTGAGGCGTTCCCCGCGGCGGGAATGGATCTCGGGAAAATTACAGATGCAATTTAGCGGCTATCAGGTTTTTTATTCAACATCGAGATTCTACAGGCGCGGGTTCAACCCGCGGCGGTCATGATAGCCGAACGCGTCACAAATGATATCGCGGCGGATTCGAACCGCCCGCGGTCTTGACTCTACGAACTATCGGCAGCGTAGCACGAGCGATACGGCACGACCATTTCTTCCGCGTTTCCGCGATTCTACCGCAGCGTCCCACGCGGAGACGTTTCTATTGTCGCGCGGTCACTTCTCGCCAAATAAAACCCGTACGCGGCCTCGTGATCGTCCCGATCGCGATATCTAAGCGGCGTACGGTCGCCAAAATATATCGTACACGCGGCCACGCGTCCCTAACCTCGGCGCGATTTTCCGGCGGCGCGTACGATTCGCCAAAAACGCGACGCTATCCCGGACCACGCCAAATCGTTACCGAGCCCTCACGAAATGAAATCGCTAACAATGAACGGAGGTAGCTTACCGTCGGCAGCAATGTTCACCTTAGCCCCTTGTGGTCGGCAGCAACGATATAGCACTCGCGATTACAAAATACGATCGAAGACGCTACGATAGCTTTCGCCAAAAGCCAACGACAGAGTGATCGACGGTCGATCGTCGACGACTCGGTAACGGGGGAGCAAGGCGTCCCCCACTTCCCTACGCTCTCTCCTCCCCGGTTTTCCCCGCGGCACCCCTAACGCTAAGCGCGCGGCACGGGCGGATCCTTAAGGATCGGTTCCCGGCCCTACGGTTTTTATCGGGGATCGGCGCATTTTCCGCGAATCTTGCTGAATCTTCCGGACGAGGTGCGGGACAGTGCGAGCCGCTCCGGATCGGACTTCTGGCCATTCCTCCGGGCGAGGCGGCAGCGAGGGGGAGACGATGGTCGCTCCTGCTCGGCCAAATCCCTCGTTGGCGCCTCCGGGTTGTTCGGCCCGTGTTCGCCCTATCCCTCGCAGTCCTCGTCGCGGTCCGCTTTCTTCGGGCCTTCCTATTTGCGGCTGTGCCCTCGGGTACTCCGTCAGCGGGGAGAGAGTTGATGAACCCGGGCCCTTGGACCCGGGCTCCGGTCCTGTGGAATCACGCCGCGCCGAAGTGGCGCGACGCTCAAATCGTGGAATGGGTGACCAAACCGATGCGGATCGTCTCCCGGAGAATCGCTCACGATGACCGAGTTCTTATCGGTCTAGCCAGAGGGCGGTCCGGTCCTCGGGAAAGCGTTCGGAGGGACGTAGGCAACACTTGCCACGTCACACATTATACTGACAATGTTTGTAAACATATCTAGAAGTACGAAAGCAATTTCCGATATATCCATACGTGAGACAGTGGAATCCGTTGAGCCGCAAGTAAGCCGAGTGCACGCGCACTAGACAAATTTTCAAGCTCATTGTTCTCGAAAACAAAGCCTTGTATCAAAAAACTTTATTCTATATTTTCGACTCAGGTTTTCATGTAGAATCATCCCCTGCTCGGTTGTAATAACAGTTACGGGACACTCTGTATATAAGTACACAGGATGATCGGTAACTAGTGGTACAACCAAAAAGTGGGTGATTCTACACAAAACATATTTTTTCATATAAGGCTTTGTTTTGAAAAAAATCGACTTCAAAAATTCGGCGGACACGAGGTCTGTAGAATATAGGAATTGGTCCCAGACAGCACGAGTCGCCTTAGAGACGCCGTTTTTACGTCCCTTTTAGGTCTGAGCGTCTTACGTCTCAAAAAGGCGCCTCAGAGGCGCCTTCTGGGAGGCGTCGTTTTTGCATCATAAATAGGGCGCCTCAGAGGCGCCTTCTGGGAGGCATCGTTTTCGCGTCTGAAATAAGGCGCCTCAGCGATAGCGATGCGCATCTCAGCTAGGGAACTATTGCAATTAAGAATAGACGTAGGAAATATAAGAAGCGGAACGTTTCGGATGGGCTCTTGGAATTTGGTCCTCTTAACCGAAGGACTGCGACGAGAGGGAAGACAGCTTTAAGAGTCTTCCAAGGCTCACATCGTAAATTACTTATATCCAGTAAAGGACCTTCGTCAGAAGAAATGAGCATCGACGGTCAAGTAGGTGTCACGCTGTGCACACGTGCGCACTTGCAGACCGCTTTCTCTTGGGCCACCAACGCGAGGCCTTACGCACGGGGGTGAGAAAAGGCACCCACTACATCCTCCCCAGCAGAGGCCCTACGCGACGCCGCCTTGGAGGAAGGACTAACCGGTAATTATATAGAAAAGGTCTGCGTACTCCGATTTTGATGAAATTTTAATATGTTATGGTGCAACACATTCTGAACAACTTTTTCCTTTTCCAATATAGGGGGGTCGCTTTTAGTTTTCGAGATATTTGCAAAAAACTATCGGTAATGTTAATTTCATAACGGAAACCTTCATTTTTGAAACACTGGGTGCGTGTGAAACACTGGGTGGGTGGGTGTGGTATTGTCGCTTCTCATCTCCACAACGTGTTTACAAACAAAAAATAAACAGATGCGGCCCAAAAATCCAGGAAATGTCTTTGAAAATTGAAAGCTCAGCCTATCTATGTATGATCAGAGTTATCTACAGGAGTTAATTCTGCTTGTTTCTTCTGTTATTCCGCATGGTGGAATAACATTTAAACATTTACACTAATACATTTCCAATTGCTAATGTTTAGTGTAATATTTAAAATTATAAATAAAAAGATGAATTAAATATTAATTAAAACCTCATTATTTTTTCGACAATACCACACACACACACCCACTGCTTAACACGCACTCAGTGTTTCTAAAAAAAAGGTTCTTACATTATACAATATAAAATCAACTGAGACCAATACAGCATACATGTATTATATTATCGCATTTGATTGTAAAACAAATTGGTATTGGTTTTAGTTGATCTTATATTGTTTAATGTGAGAACCTTCGTCTCAGAAACACTGGGTGGGTGTGTGTGGTATCGTGTGTTGGATAATACATGTATGCTGTATTGGTCTCAGTTGATTTTATATTGTATAATGTGAGAACCTTCTTTTTAGAAACACTGGGTGCGTGTTAAGCACTGGGTGGGTGTGTGTGGTATTGTCGCTTCTCATCTCCACAACGTGTTTACAAACAAAAAATAAACAGATGCGGCCCCGGAGCAGGTTTACGTTGCCGCGGAGCGTGCAGGAATACAAAAAATTCAATACAGTATTAGCGATAGTTTTATGCAAATATATCGAAAACTAAAAGCGACCCCCCTATATTGGAAAAGGAAAAAGTTGTTCAAAATGTCGAAATCTATAATATATTAAAATTTCATCAAAATCGGAGTACGCAGACCTTTTCTATATAATTACCGACTAACCTTCCGATTGGACCTCACGACGCCCCACCAATCGACGCATCCTGGAACACGGAATTTTCATGGAAGGAACTGAGGAAGACGTTCAGCAGACTAATTCTGACATCCTTCTGTCTAAGAGCAATTTTTGGAAAGAAGTATATGTATATATATACAGGGTGTCCCAAAAATGTCACGGTTCCTTCAAAGGGAGGTTCCTGAGGCCATTTCAAGCGACATTTTCCTTTGCAAAAATGGCCGTTTCGGCTTTGTTAAGGAGTTATTAACGAATAACACGGACCAATCAGAGCGCAACCTAGAGGCGTATTGGCAGAGACGGCCGCGCGCGACAGCAGTCGAGCGATGGTGATACCACCGACCAGGTATAGGATAGACCTAACATCCAATGCATTTTTCTGTCACACGTATTTGGGGTCACGTAACCCCATTACCATTTTCGTGTCACATCCTGTATTACCAACTGGAACTAAAATAAACTGACAGCGTCCTTAGTGGTAGGAATTAAAATTAAAAATAGCTATAGTCACTGTCACTACAGTCTCGTAAATAAATACAATATTGTTTTCTAAAATGCAAAAAGAAATTTACAACCAAAGACATCGGCAATTTAAATTATCTGGAAAAGTACTAAAGAAGTAATAAGTAAACAATTTTTAATTTTATTTTAAGACAATAAAATTTAAACAATTCATTCAAAAATGATTACAACAAATATATATTCATTACGATAATTATCAGCAGACAGGAATAATGTTTTAATGGATTTTAGTGGAACCTTCATTACGATATCTCGTATGGTTTAAGAAATACAATAAAATGTCGCCTTTCTCGATCCGGCCCACCAGAGCTGAGCAATATTTAGATAAAAAATTATTTCAATTAACGATTCGAATAAAAAATACTTTATCTTTATTCGTTATTAGAAGATTCGAATAAAAAATATTGACACCGGCTCAGGTATATCGGTGTGAATCGACTACACTACTAATTCAATTGTAAAACTTTATCATTTTTTATAATTTTTTTATGGGACGCGCCAACTTATTTGTAGCATTTTTTCGATTAAAGTGTTTGGTGTCATTTTAAGCGGAAGAATGCCACAAATAAGTTGGCGCAAGTCCCATTAAAAAATTCTAAAGAGTAAAGAAGTTTTGCAATTGGATTAGTAGTGGTTTCACACCGATATACCTGACTCGGTGTCGGGTCAATCGGTCCCCTTTATTTCACTACACAGCCACAGCTACCGAGGCAGCCCGACTCCAGGGCCTGGGCCTTTAGCGCTCGTCGTCGTATATTCGACGAGGCGACAAAAAGTATTTGACCGCACAGTGGTCAAGACGAACTCGCTAGCCCGACAAAACTGTTTTTGCAATGTTTTAAGACCTAAAGCCATAGTAAAGTAGATCATTGGATTCGTCTTGACATCAGCTACAGCAACATGTAATAAAAAATACTTAGTGTTTTAGACTTATGGGATTTAAAAAAATGAAATCAAGTCTAATGTCAGTCTAAAATTCTTACGAATCAGACGGGTAGGAATCAAAATCGCGTAGGAACTGTCGTTGTGTTGTCAAGAGACGAACTGATCGATCAGCTGATCGTGTCGATCCGCCGCGTCCGTCCCCCAGCAGCATTCGCGAGTCACGAGCTGCTCGATCTACCCTGTGCGCTCGCGGGGAACGAGGGGCATGGTGCGTTGAAATTGATCGATAGATTGTTGTCGATATTTATTTGTCGATAACGTAATCGTCATGCAAACGTAAATTCTGTAAGCTGATACATATGAATACTTAGTGTAATATGCACAATACTGAATAAAATGAAATAAAATTACTAACACTTAGCGGCATTTAAATAAACAAGGGGACCATTTTTTTTATCAAAAAAGTTAATTTTTTCTATTGAGATTTATAGATAACTGAGTAAGTGATTAACGTTTGCTGGAAACATATTTTTGCCAGATTATCCGAAATGTTCAAAACATCCCGAGAGGGCTTCTTTTGGGCCACTGGTGATGGGCACAATGCCCTATTGTGCGGAAGTGTACTGATTACTTTATTGCTGGATATACCGACGGCAATGATTTCAGGTCTCTAATCTCCTAGGTGCGAAGACCCAGTTTTAATAACGGCGCGCATCGTCCGCGTCCATTTCCGCCGATTTTCATTTCAGCAACTGTTTGATGGAACCGTGTTTTCAAATAGAATGGAAAGAGTAAATAAAAAAGCCGCTACTCTTCGTTAAAACTTTTAGCATTTTATTGACCTATTGTACACATTTGGTAACCAGAAGTCGAGCCATCGTTGAGCTCTGAATTTCCGCCTGCTTTGTTCGAGTCTAGGCGCTCGTTTATGGCCACGGTACCCCCTTGGGACACGCGGATTCCCCGCTCGGGGGTACAAACGTACCTGCGGGTGACTCCCGGTTTGGGGGCGGTCATTTACTCTTTCCATTCTATTTGAAAACACGGTTCCATCAAACAGTTGCTGAAATGAAAATCGGCAGTGTGCTGTTGAGAGGCCGTTAACCTCGTCAGCTGTTCTGATCTAGTCTTCCTACGGTCGCGAGCATGGACGGACGATTTTTCGTGCAAGGGCAGTCGAAACAGTCCATTTACGTGCATCAAATGTGAACTAGTTGTGCGTAATATGTGGATTTCTGTGAATCACTGTGTGGATTTCATTTAACGTTTGTGGACCCAATGGATATGTGTAAATAGTTTTACTGTGATCGTGAAGAAATTAATAATGTGGGCCGGATTGTGCAGTGAATGGACGTTGACCACTTCTGCTCGATAATTTCATAGAGCGAATAATTAAAATGCTCTTGTGAATTTTACGACTAGGCAGGTTCAATGTTGTACACCGAATAATTTGTGAATACAGGAAACATTTTCACCTCGCTGGGGCTCTACATGAGAACCCAGGTAAGCAAGGCTTTCTCAGTATTAACGGTGTTAGAGTGTGCGGTGGTCGCGTATCTATCAGCTGTTCGTGCCGCGCGTCTTCGGAGCCGTTCGCGACAGTAATATCGCGGTGCAGCGTTCGCTTTAAATAATTTTAATTCCGTCACTATTAAAGTATCTGCCTTTTCAAAAATTGGTTTGTAAAGAGGAGGCTTGGTGCTGTCACCTCATTTTTTCGAATTTTTATAGTACCGGCTATACGAAAATTGCATTTGTTTAAGACATTTGCAAAATAAATGGTGAAAAATCCATTTTTCCCAAATCAAAATATTTGAATAGATACTCTTATGTGTTCAATATAAGCTCCTAAAAACTCATTTTCCTCGGTACGTTAGTTCTAGTGTTATAATGTAAGGAAAATACATTACACGTCGATATTTTTAAAAATGTTACCGCCGCTCAGCTTTAGTTTCCGAGATATTCGCAAAAAAGTTTCAACATCTCGAAAAGTGGTCGGAGTAGGTCTGGGTTAGATTTGAAATTGTGGCCGCAGATAACGCGGCCATGGTCACAACCAGTCACAACCTAAAACGACTTCAATCAGTTGAGACCCACTGTCTTGTCTGTTTATGTTTACGAACTGAAACGTGAAATGAATCGTGTCGAACGCGAACTCATTTCATTGTCAGCTGTGTTAGCATACAGAGTATTAAGCATGAAACTAAACGAACATAACACTCTATGACCGTGACCATGAGGTTAGATTCTCTGAATCTGCACCAACTAAATAGTTGTTCGCAGTTGTTCCCTGTGTGTAGAATGTGCAAGGTAGTTGTTATGAGATCACGGTGGGAACGTTGATTCAGAAATGCGTTATAAAGAATGGAAATAACCAGTACGCCAGTCATTCAATACAGGTAGCGCACACTTATATCGCTCCTTTAATTAAAATCATGGAGTACAAAAGTGGTTTCCCACATTCTATGGATAGAAAAAAAATGGATTCAAACAAGGAACTAGAGTATTGGATGACACAACTTCCGGAAGCTTTGAAAAATATACCTGTAATACAGTTGGCAATACCCGGTATGTTCAAACACTTATATATAATTTTTGCACTTACTTGTCATAACATGGAAAAATTATCTATACGCATGTAAACAACTCTCTAATTTTACTCAAATATTTAATAAAAATGAATAGTCCCTCTGTCACTTATTATGGTATATATGTATATCACTTCCAGTTTTGCCCCAATTTATAGTATATGTAACTTTTTTCCACTTTCTTATTGCTTAACATTGTTAAATTTATATAATACTAAACTTAATTTCATTCTACATGGTTGAAAGTACATTTTATGTACTCCACAGTACTGCACTAGGAGTGGTTTCACTACACCTCAATTATGAAAGAGGTAAGAGCCCTCTGCTAAGTTTTCTATTATTGGTATGTACCAACTTGTAATTTTGTTCTATAATAAGAACTGCATAACATCATTTTGCTAATCACTAGACAGCTGATTTTATGCATTTATGACAAAAATGAGTAGGTGTAAAATAAAACAGTGGAAACATTAAAAGAATTTAAAAATACTGTTATCTTATTTTCACCTATTAAACATATTTATAAAGAAAATAAATTTCCATTTCACTTCAGTTTGTTGCAGTTCAGCTAGAAAATGTTTCTTTTGCATAAGGATCTGCCATCTACTAATCACAGTTAATTGATTTACTTTAACGCTCAGGTGTCTCTATTTTATGAACACTATACTTTTTTTTTAATAATGTTAGCCCCACTAACTTTACACGAGGTAATACTTTTATTTTTGGGCACATTAACTCTTTCTTGAAGATAATGTCTGCTTGAACAAACAATTGCAGATCCAGCTAAAAGAAATTAGATTATTATCAATCTATATAAGCTAATTAAAATCGTGTTTTTCTTAATGATTGATAATAAAAAAGTTTTTTAGAAATGTATACCATAATATGGGACAAAAGGAATGTACAATAATACTAGAAAGAAAAGATTGCAACATGTGTGTTACACAAAAAGCATTGAAACAGTCAATTATTAATACTCGCACCTAGTATGTACTAAAATATTTGTAAGTTGAGTTAGTCAGTACAACTTTTTGTATGCTCTTATTTCACACATTCTAGTTTATTATATTGTGCATTTATTTCTGATTTACTTTGCTACACTATATAAACTGATATGTAGTAAAAATATACTTTTCAAGCATCTTGTAGAAGGACAAAGATGTAACAAGTTACACAAAATATTAGGTCATCCCAAAAGTTCTTTTCATAATGTGCATGCTTAATGTTGTTAAAAGCAACATAAGTAATTGAGTAATAGAAAGAAGAAGAATTTGCATAAGAATTGATAAGAAAAAGCTTAGAATTTTGGGAGAAGCCATTGTTTTCTTATGAAAACAAATCTTTAATTTATCGAAATTATCTAGTTGGTAGATTGCTAACTGGGAGAGACTTAAGGAAGTCGAAGATCTTAAATTAATGTGTAATGAACATTAATACAAGTTTGGAATTTAATACATGACAAGTTGTTGTAAAAATTTTCTTTCAAATACAGCTAAACTTTCTGAAAAACTTCTATTTTCAACAAAATCATGATCCAAAGAAGGGACACATATTATGTATGCAGGGATTGTTTATTGTGGAAATTGTAAAGACATTATTGCAAAGTTTGGACACGAGTCTAACAGCACGTACATGAACTGAATTAGGAAAAAGAGTTAGAAAACATTCAATAGCATATGAAATTGGATTTGTAGTTTTCTTAGAAAAGTGTGATACCATAAAATTTGAATATACTTAAAGGTAATCAACTTGATGCTGAACAGGTAATAAAATTATTATTTGAGTGTGCTGACACATGTTCCCTTCTACGAATTTGTTTAAAAAGTATATATTTGTTATTACTTCTTATACTATCTTTTACATTACTATCCCTACCCCTACATGTTATTTATAATAAACTACAATGAGTATGTGAACTCTAATTTTTGTAAAATGAACATTTACACTAGCTTCTTTTATGATACTAGATACTCACACTGTCATAATGGTAGTACCTATACCATAAAATTATTTTGTAGAAATATTTAGTTTTAAATAAAATATTGTTATAATATTGTAATTGTCATTATTGTCATTATTATGATATACTGTTATAATTTTTGTTATACCATTCTGCATTATTTAACAGAGGGATGTTTAGATTAAACATAGTGCAAGATATGTATACATATAATAGTTAATATACAAACAAATACAAGCAAATAACATAACATAAGCAAATTTTGGTGTCTTATTTGATAAAACTTAAAGCTTAAATATAGATATTTCTGTTTCATTAAATCGACTTATTGTTTTTTTTAACTGTATATCCTTGCAACAAAAAAAAGTAAAAAATTTAGAAGTTTTATTTATTAAGAATAAGTATGAGGTCAACTCTGATCCATAAGTTGAAAATTTAAAAGTATATTGACCTAAAAATTTAGTTCGTATATAATAATTAATAACTTGTAACAGGTTCTCATAACACGATGACGTATACTATAAATCGTCGCAATGACGTAGGGCCGGATGAACCAAACTACATTAGAGCTCTCGGCCGCTACTGCTCACTCGTTTCAAAACCCATTATTTTTAATTGGTCTATCACGCAACACGACAATATCGAGGATCAGCTCAATGGAGGAATTCGATACTTAGACTTCCGTGTTGCAACGAAATCGACGAGTGGAGATATTTATTTCGTGCATGGCTTGTATGGGTCAACAATATATCAACCATTACAAAAAATAGCAGAATGGCTATCTTTCCACAGTAATGAAATTCTAATAATAGATTTCCAACACTTCTATTCGTTCTCAGAAGTACAACATCGCCACCTCGTAGACACAATTTTTCACGTGTTCCAAAGAAAATTGTGTCCAATTGCTTCCAGCTTTGATCACATAACACTTAACTGGCTTAACTTAGAAAAATATCAAGTGATAGTTATTTATAGAAATATTTATGCACAAAACTATTCGAACTTGTGGCCCAGCGGATTGATCAGAACACCCTGGCCTAACACTGTTCGTGTCAGTGAACTTCTAGATTTCTTAAATCTTGAACTTCAAGCAAGACCACTGGAAATTGGTTTTGTATCACAATGTATTTTAACTCCAGACGTTCCATTTGTATTAAAACATTTATGTGGTACGTTACAGAGAAATTTAGTATCCTTATGCCAAAAGACAATTTTATCTTGGATAAGTCAGAAACAACCTGGCCAAGGTAGATTAAACATTGTTATTGCTGACTTTATATCAGATAATAATTTTTTATTTTGCAAGACAGTTATTGAGAGCAATAGAAAGATTCTCCAACCATAGTACTTTATGTAAAGTATTAGATTGCGGATGAAATGTTTGATTTCAGAATACAGATGTTATGAAATGTTTTAATTCAGAAATGCTATTATAGTCTGCAGGCTTATTATGCATTGTGTTAAGGTATAAAGCTGGTATTTAATTTTATTTTTAAATAAAGTTTATGTCAATGCCCATCAATGTGGTCGCCGTGCATTCTTTTTATATGAATAGAAAAATAAACAAACCGACGATAGAATTTGCGATGTTCGGTCAAAATATGGTGGTAAATAAATGCGTTATTCGTCGATGGTACAAAAAACTAAAAAATGGAGATTTCCAATTTCCACCATAATACAATAAAAAAAATTTATAAATCTAGTATGTAAGTTCTATTTCGGAGAAACTTGCGTCTGTGTAATGTTACTATTCAAAATCGATCATTTCGTATGCAACAACCTAATAGTTTGTACCTGGATATGTAATGTATGAATCTTATACAGTAATATTTTAAATCTTTATACTAGAAGTCTTACCAGGACCGTGCACCGTGGTCCGAATGATCAATTTGGATGAAAAAAGTCATGTTAGAAAATTGATTTACCTCCCGTTTATTCTTCTTTTGGAATGTTTACCGAGACTAATGATACTAAAGCACTCGATTGACATTTACACTCTTGCAATGAAAATAAATTTCCTAACTGTTGGATTTTGGATGGAGATATAAGTACGCCAACACTTCTGTTAGTGTTTACTACACTATTATAATATATATTTCAATAGAAAACTTTTAGAGAGTACAAAATATGATAGTCGATATTCGTCTTCCGAATAGAGCTTACGCACACATGCCAGATCAATTTTACATATATAGTATCGACTTATTTTTTTTTTTTATTAGTAAAAGCTTTAGGCCTATTTTAGCCCATAAGCTGTATTGTATGGAGTACATCTAATATATAACAATGTGCTTAAATCTATGTTCCATATACATAAATCTTAATCTGTATAAAATCTTTGGTTTTCGTTCTCTCGGGTAGTTATTACTTTGGCTTTTTTGGGTTGGTACAATGTTCTCATTTCGCATACTAATACTAGTCTAGTGAATACTAAGTACATATCGAGTATCCGATTTCGCATATAACTTATTTCTATCGGTCAATCACAGTTTTTTCTTTATAGAGATCTTATTACTTACATTCTACGTATCTTAAGATAAATATTTCTTACATCTATACTCTTGTACCTATTCAGCCTGTATTCTCATGAATCTTTTGTCTGGGAACAAGATTAACAATTTTTGGTTAATTTATTGCACTACATATATAGTAAGACAACTTTTTGGTATTGCACTAATTTTAATGTATATCTTAGAAATAGGAACTATCTTTCTATACTTAGCCTAATTTAAATTATGTTCCATTTGGACAGTATAAAAAGTATTATAATAGAGAGTTAATTTGTTATAGAAATATGTTGTTTGAGGAGCAGAAGTCGTTGATGATGTTTAGGGCCTTGGCATTGGGATTTTTCAGAAAAGTGTCTATTTTGAATGAAGGCTTCCAATTATTTTTCAACAACTTGGAAACCATTAGATTTCTGTATTTGGTTCGGTGAGGGCAGTACCATATAATATGAACTATGTCTTGGATTGGGTAGGAGCACTCGCAAGTGGAAGTTTGAATTATGTTGAGTCTGGATAGGGATTCATGTGCGTTAATGTGGTTAGTTCTCATTCGTCCAAATCTTACTATAAGTTCTCTGGGGAGGTCATATTCTCTATACCAAGGTTTCTTCTGTGAGTTAAAAAATTGTTGATGATATTTAACTCCAGTACTATGAGATTTGGCACTGAGGAAGGATTGAAACTCGTTCCACATTTCTTCTTTGAAGGTCTCTTTGAAGTCTGTATAAGGGACTTTGTGGTAGGAGGAGGGTTCTTTTTGTGTGGCTTCTTTTGCAAGATTGTCTGCTAATTCGTTCCCTTGTATGCCACAGTGGGCGGGGATCCAGATAAAGGATACTTGTTTTGGATTGTTAAATTTGGATGCTAGGTTAAAGGTTTTTTGTTTTATGTCAAGGATGTGGTAATTGGTTCTAATGTTTAAAGAAGTACTGTTCAATGTTGTTAGAGCACTAAGAGAGTCTGAGCAAATAAGCAAAGGTCTTTCGGAGTTGTTAAATATATCGAGAGCTATTGAAATAGTAGCACGTTCTGCTGTGAACACAGAAGCTGCGGGATTGATATACATATATGGGAGCAGATACCTTTCTTTTCTCGGCAGACAACGGCTGCTCCTGTGGATAGCCCGTCTTGGACCTTGGATCCATCCGTAAAGATACACAGATGGTTGGGGTAATGGGAGTTAACGTTATCTATAAATTCTGTATTGGGGAGAGGAGATCCCTGGAGCTTGAGTCCTATTTGGAGGTGACAAGAGGGTTGGAAATTGAGAGTACTGTAGGAGGCAGTTATACAGGGGAAGTTGTCATCTTTATGGCAGAGATCTGCGTCCTTTTTGACATTGTTGATGCAGTTCATGAGAACATTTGAAATACTATTTCGAGTTCTGTATGGGTTCCTGGAGGTTGTTCGATAAAGTTCGTTAATGTAACTGTTGGATATATGATTGACATTGGAGGTGATCTTGTTTAGATGGTTTTTGCCTAAGAAGGATGCTCTATTTTGGAGATAGGGAATTCCTGCTTCGGCCAAGACTACATCGGTGGGTGTAGACGCTCTGAGTCCTAGAGCAAGTTCAAGGGCACAAGCTTGGATTATTTCAAGTTTACTTATGAGTGCGTGTTGGGTAGGAAAGTATACATGGGAAGCATAATCCAGTCTAGATCTGATTAAGGCCTTATATATTAGAATTAATGTGTCTGGGTGGGCTCCTCACCAGACTCCGCTAAGGAATTTAATAACGTTCATGGAGATTGAACATCTGTTGTATAGTGAGAGAATATGATTTTTAAAGTTCAGTCTATTATCGACGACAATACCCAGAAATTTTGCAGAGTCGACATCTATCTTTACCGTAGAACCTAATTGAAATTGTGTATGCCCAGAGAGAAATCTTGTATTGTTGAACACCACTATGTTGATTTTTTCCGTGGAGAGGTCCAGACCTAACGCTAATAGTTTCGATCTTACCTTTATAAAGGAACTTTCTATTATTGTTTTGGCTTCTTCCAGGATGGAGCTTCTTGTATATAGGGCAATGTCATCGGCGAACTGGGAGATGTGTACACTCTTGGATATTTCCTTGAAGATGTTGGCGACGTAAAAAGTGTAGAGGAGAGGACTGAGCACTCCTCCTTGTGGGAGACCCTTATGTATTAATCTCATTCCATTGAAGCTTGGGGACCAAGCGAAGTGGCAGACGGACCAATTGGCTATGAATTGTAGTATATTGATAGAAATTCCCATGTTGGCAAGAATGTTCAGCAGAATGTGACACTGTACGTTGTCGAAAGCTACATTGACGTCGAGAAAGGCTGCTATTGTATATTGGTTCTAGGCAAAGCCTGTGCGTATGTAAGATGAGAGATTAAGAATGTTATCTGTGGCAGAACGGCCCTTTCTAAATTCTGACTGTGAAGGAGGTATGGTCTCACACCACCAGAGCAATCTTTTATTTATCATTCTTTCCATGATTTTGCACATACAGGATGTGAGTGAAATTGGTCGGAAGGAATGATTATCAGCCTTTTTAATGAATAGTACCTGGGTTTTGTTCCAGTCTTCTGGTATACAGTGATTTCAGAAAATTTCATTGTATATATCTAGCAATTGTAATCTAGATTTGGTAGATAAACTTTTAATCATCCTATAGTCTATTTCATCGAGTCCAGGTGATGAGTTAGAATTGGATCTATCTATGGCACAGTTAAATTCTAAGAAATTAACCCTTTGCAGTCGGAATTATTTTAGCTCTAAAACCAAACATTTCTTCCGACGTAAAATATTTCCATTCTATATGATTCGTTTCAATTGATGCATATGAAATTCTTGTAATTGACTCGTACAGTATCTAAATATTTAATAATTTATTAGATACAAACAAATTTAGCAATTTGAAAAATATTTTGAATAGTGTATTGCAATTTTTAATGGTGACTCAGAGTCACCACTCGAGTACAAAGGGTTAAATGGAGCGTCTAGAAAAGTGTTATGATTAACCTTTATGTTGAAGATGAGATTCTGCGGTACCCAGGGTGGTGTAAGTTGGTCTGAGGCTGTTTGAAGATTTTCCTTTAGTAATTTCGTGTTTGTCGAATCTATTTTCCTTATAGAGGTCCACTTGTTTTTTAATATTTTTATATGGTTCCAGAGATAGGTAGGAGATGTTCTGTGAGATAGGTTGGCTGCAAAATTTCTGAAATTATCGATTTTTTTCTTCTTGAGTAGTTTTTTAGTTACAGCTACTCGTCTTTTGTATTGAATCTAGTTGTTGAGGGTGGGTTTGTGCTTCCACGTCTTGAAGTGTGCTTTTCTGATCCTGATGGCTTTATCGCAGTCCAGATCCCACCAGGGAACTGGATTTTTGTGGACTTTTGTGTGTATCTCCTTTTTTTCGGTATGCTATCAAGAATAGTTTCTATCATACCGTGAGCAAAGTGGTTATACTTTTCAGATGTAGATGTGTCTAGTGTGAGTGGGGATGAGACCAGATAGTGGTCCATTTTGTTGGTATATGCTTCCCAATCCGTTCTCATTGATGAGAGTCTGTTGTTCTTGCGTCTATATAGAAATTTTGATGTATTGATTCTGATAAGGAGCGGAAAGTGGTCTGATCCGAATGGTTCCTCTTCCTGAGTTACCGTGGTTTGCTCTCCAATACTTCCATAAGATAGTACAAGGTCTAGGTTATTGCATAAACTATTTCTGACATCAAAGTGAGATGTTGTGTTGTGGTTCAGTATTTCTATCTCGTATTTGTCCATGATTTGGAGTAGAGTTCTTCCCGGGCCATCTATGTTTGAACAGTTCCATTCTGTGTGATGGGCAGTGAAATCTCCCATAATAAGAAATGGTCCAATATCTTTCAAGGATTGTAGAAATGCTTCCCAATGTGTTCCTGATATATTCATCTTTGGTGGTATGTAACATGCTACGAATGTGGTTTTTATGGACAAGTTTGTAATCTGTATGCAACAGGTTTCTGTGTGCCCGTCGGCTATTCCTAAGTTTTTTAAGAGGATATATTTTAGGTGCTTGGCGATGAGGATTACAATTCTACCACCATGTCCTTGTTGTCGATCTTGCCTTATTGAGAAAAATCCAGATATTTGAAAATCCATTTCTGGTCTCAACCAGGTTTCAACGCAGACAACAATATCTGCTGTTTTTGCTAGGTGTATGAGTTCAACTTTTTTGGTTCGTATGCTCCTGCAATTCCAGAATAGGATACGCAGAGAGTTATCCATTATACAGAAGAGGATTGTTGTATACTTTTTAGTTGATAGATTAGTTTTTTGATGATAAGGAAAGGGCTGATTTGTATTGCTTGATAAGAGCAAGGAGTTTTGTGTCGGATGGAGATTGTATGAGGCTTATTGTACTGGAGTTCAGGGATGATGTTTTACTTAATGTTGTTGTGGAAATGATGGACGGGGTAGGGTTTTGTTTGGGTTTTTGGTTGTTTATTATAGTATTCAGATCTATTTTAGAGTGCTGTTTAGATTCGGTGTCAGATGTTCTGGAGGTACGAATTTTTCCTGAAGATGAATGGGACCATGCTTTGGGAGAAGAAGAGGATGAAGCAGGTGCCTCTTGACCTCCAAAGGCCTTCAGTTGGAAAATGTGCTCTTGATTTTTAGGACGCAGAGTTAGAAGGGACATCTGTCTATTAGTTTCCTTTTGGATTTTTAAGGCTGAGCAGCTAGGATGAAGTGTCTGATGCGGTTCTTTGCAATGGGCACAAGAAGGTGTATCTGGTGTAGGGCATTCGGTGACATTATGTCCTGTTTTTCCACAGTTTTTACAGAGTTTGTCACTCCGACAAAATTTGGCCGTGTGCCCTAGTTTAAAACAGTTGTAGCAGATTTTGATGGGTTCAATACAGAGGTCTACTGGTGTGTGTATTAATTTGTAAAGTTTAATGTAGTCGGGTAGGCTGGTGCCCTCAAATGTAATGACTATTGATTCACATGGGATCCACTCTCATTTATTTGAGTCAGGATTTCTTATTTTCCTATTCAGTCGTCTGGCATCTAGAATGGGAACTGGAGAATCAGTATATTTTTTTATGTCCTCGAAGTCGCAATCGGTGGAGAAGCCCTTGATGATTCCTTTCCTTATGGTTCTGAATCTGGGAATAAAGACATTTATCCCTAGGAGGTCTTTGTTTTCCGATTGGACGAATTCATTGGCGTGGATAGCCGATCGGAATTTTATGTTAAATTTCCCAAAGCCTTCAGGTTTGATTTCCTCGACACCTTCATGTTTTTTGCTTAAAGCCTTAGCTAGTGTGAGGGCATTTTGGGCGTTTCGAGGTTTAGCATGAGTCTTGTTGAATATGGCCGAGACATATGCAGGACCCTTGTGGTAGGCTGGATAAAGATTTACGCTATACTCTCGTCTTCTTTTTGTTGTATTGATGTCTTCTTTTTGAATTCCGGTATTTTTCTTATCTGTTCCTGTTGGTTTCGAGGTCGAAGGATCTTGAGATTTCCTTTTTTTATTACTAGTCACGTTGTCCATTTTTTTCTTGGAGAAGACTGTTGTAAATCCTCCTTCATTTTCGGGCACGTTGTTTTTGGACGCCATGTTGGCGTCACTATTGCCTTGGGCCCCAAGGGCCCAGGCTTCTGTCGTTTCTATATCTTGAAACACTTTCAATTAATGTCAGATATTGTACAAGTAGGTACTGGAACGCCGAAGGAGGGAGCTGCGTCGTTAAAATACGTTATAAAGTAAAATAATAGAACACTTTCACTGATCACGGTTGGGGTCTGATCCTGGATCAGCTCCTGTCTCCCTAGTATCGACTTATGATCGATAGATCACGACATCTTTTCGGAGGTTTGAATATATTGGTATCAACAGTCGGCAATTCGGGCAGTGTGTTGTTACCGACGAGATACTGTTAAAGACAGCCAGCCCACAGACTTAAGGGCCAGAGGTAGTCACGTGACTTTACAAGTCGCGGAGGTCGGTATCTGCCGTACAGTTTCCTTTACAGAAATGGTATTATCTACAAACGTGTAGCTGATTGATGAATACGAGATGGAGCTACCGTCGCATTCTATTTAGAATCAGAAAGAGAACTCGATTGTCGTTGCAACACAAGAAGTATGTGACGAGGAAGCTAGATTTCACTGCGTTGTCAGCGTTTAAAAGAGCAATGTTGCCGCATCGCATTCGTATAAACACCGTTGACACTTGCATCGAAAGCGTTCGAACTGGTTCGAGCGGTTTCTTCTCTTCCTTTCGGATCTGTCGAAATTGGGAGACTTACTAATTACTTCGTAATTTAAAATATGGAATTTTCAATTGTAAATAAGTGTATTAAACGATCATTTGAATATTCGTTGATTTGTTTAAAAATCTTCTGACTTTTTTAAACTTTTTTAAAAAAGTATAGATTTACAAATTATGTTTTGTATATATTGTTAACATATGTTAACATATCAGTATAATTGATTTGAATTTTAATACGAAGAGTATTATTTTCCGACGTGGAAATGAAAGGTATAAACAATCAAGGCATGACAATTGTTTCATTGTAGACAACAAACATAAAAAAAACCTGACCGCAAAGATTTAAAAAATAATCATTATTATAAAAAAACAAAAGCCCGACTGCGAAAAGAACTAAAAAGATAAGACAAATAAAACAATAAAAATAAAACAAAAAACTAATTTATTCAATAAAATATTGATAATAAATAAAATAAAAAGTAAAATATAAATATAGAGTATAAATTATTAATAATTCTTTTCGCAGTCAGATTTTTTGTTTTATTAATAATATTTTTTATTTCTATTTCTTTAGCATATGTCGTGGTCAGGCTTTTTTATTTGTTTCGTTTGCAACGAGCGTAAATTGCCTCATCTGGACACAGAGTTGGACATTATTTACATAAAAAATTATTTAAATAACGATTCGAATAAAATATACTTTATCTTTATTCGTTATTCGAAAGTTCGAATAAAAAAATATCATTATTCGATAAGTATCGAATAAATAACTTTATTCGACGAGAATTTATCCGACGAATAAAGATAATTTTTTATTCAAAGCCGTTTTATTCGATATTCGAATAATTTTTTCGTCCATTATCTGTATCTTTTATTTGAAGATCGAATAAATTTTCGAATAACTTTTGTTTGACGAGCGCAGAACTTCAAAGCCACAGCGACTGACAAACGGCCTACAATATATGAAGAAGAGTCGAGCATTATTGTTAATTTATGCTTTTACATTTTTAATAAAAAAAATGTTATTAATACGAACAAGTTTTTGTGCTTATCCCGATGAAAATGAGTCCAAACACGACATCATTTGGACTATCTTCAATAAGATTTTAATTTTTATCGTAATATTACGTAACAATGAAACTTGTTCGATTACACTCGAATTTGAACTCATTTTGATCAGGAAAATCCGCTCCATTCGCTCGTCGCAATTTTATGATGATATATTGAAAAATCTAAAAATTTAAACTTTCATCCGTGCGGGATTCTCCATCTGCATACATTGTATGTCGTTTGTCAGTCGCTGGGTCTTTCAAGTTCGACGCTCGTCTCCTCGAGGTGGAGGAAGAGGAGGAAGAACGTCGGCAAAACATGTTGTTATTTTTAAATAATGAGTAGTTTTTTAAAATAAACAAACATGAAAATACGTCCTATATCGTTACTATATTCTCCATGTTATGCCTTTGAATAAAAGATACGGATAAAAGATGAAAAAATTATTCGCTTCGAATAAAAAAATGTATCTTTATTTATTGGATAAATTCTCGATGAATAAAATTCGTAAGAACAACGAATGAAAAATTTTGTATCTTTTATTCGTTATTTTAAATTTTTATTTAGGTAAATATTTTGCCCAACTCTGTCTGAAGAAGCTCTAAAGGTTCGACAAGGAAAGCGATAAGGTATAACGAGAGTGAACAAGATAGACATACAATGACCAGAGACCGCGATCGAGCTCCAGCACTTGAAAAAAGTTACTAATTATTACATTGCACACGTGCAATAACGAAAATATCAATTTCCATAATTTTGTCAGATTTTGATAGAATATGTTGTAGTCTTTAGCGATATATGAACATATCTCTAAGGATTTTTCAAGGTGAATTACACAGGTCTGCTAAATAAAGTGTCAACCAGTTATTCATTAAATTATAACTGTTGAACTACTAAACTCTGATAAAAATAGATGGTGACAAAATATTTGTTTTTCAACTAAAATTATTTTTATCATATACTTTCATGTATCTACTGTATGTATTTAAACGATTATTTTCATAGACTTGGTAATTCAATTGTTATAATTTAGTGAAAATGGTTAACACTTTATTTTCTAGACCTGTAAAATTAACAATTTTGAAAATTTTGAAAAATCCTTTGCAATATGTTCATATCAATTTATTCAAATTTCATCAAAATCTGAAACAATATGTAATACAAAAAGTGTCCGACTTCGTATGGAAAATTTTACATAAACTATAATAAAAATTTAGTGCGAAAATTTAGTTTGAAAATTTAGTATGTAAATAATATATAGTACATAGTAAATTATCCAAATATAATGAGTTATATTTATCATATTTATAAGCCAATTCCTCTTTCTTTTTTGTATAATATGGTACTGTATGAAATTTCATCGGTATAAAAATTTGAACGCAATTTCATATGATACACATTGCTTGCATGAGTCCGAAACATCAAACTGGCGGAGTATTTGCATGTATAAGAAGGTTATATACATATACAGACATACACAGAAACATGTTGCTGATGAGCGAATAGGCGTCAAACATAACCACAATCTAATCTTGCAGTTTGCTTCAATTCCAGGTCGACAGTCTTTCTAATTAGACGCCACCTGAAGAACTTCAACTCAACTAAACTTGTCACATTTTTTGCTCTATATTATCGATATCCTCAGATATCATGTATTTCTGACACGCCTATTGCGCGCTTCAAGTTTTCGCCTTTATTTCGCAAGAGAATCAAGACAACATATAGCTCAATTTGTAGCTGGAGATCTCGGCTAGTGCGCTCTGGTCACTAGAACATCCAGAAAACTCATCTAATGGCATAAAAATGCTTACATTCCACGGCGTGCGCATCGTAAATTTGTTAGCCTACTTCTAACGCTTATATTACCAAATATCTGCATAATCTCGGCACCTCATGACCAGAGCGCACTAGATTGAACCTTCCTCTTTCGAATAAGCCCCTTACCAGCGACAAAATATCCTTTTAAGAGGACGAAAACTTGTGACTCGTAAAACCACGTAAAACCATAGTTTTGTCGGTAATGTAGTCGTTCTACCTTTCGGATGTCTGGCCCTTAAGACTACTACAGACATTGCATCTTATGGGCTTTTCTGTCTAGGCCTCGGGGGGCCACAATGGCCCCCGTACTATTTCGGTGTCGCGCTCAATATTACCGATAGTTCACGAATTTAGTCGTATTAGCAAGAACTGAATATTCCGTATACTTTATTTTTACTACGAATGTTTTGGAGGCTACAAATGCATACGGCGCGTGTATTTGAACGGTGAAAATAATATTTATGAAGAATGTATTACAAAAATACGAATGGTAGTAAAATTAATTTGGTTTCTATACGTAATATTATTTTTATTACTCGTGTCACTAATGAATGTATATTATAATAGTTTTATACACTTTAAACCAATAGTTTACTTTCTTTACACTTAAAATCAATACAAATTCTATGCAGTTGATGAGTGCGTACACATTACACATATATTAACTATGCTTGTGTTTTCTTGTTTTTAAAATAAGTACTTGCATTCTTTTCATCTGCAGAAAAATAAGAATTCATTAAATTTTCATAAATTCAGTAAATTCATTAAATTAAATTTTCGTTATAATATTTTTAATCAATATGTATAAAGTAATACAAATTTTCTATTGTATTAGTTTAATTCTAAAGTGTCCAAAGAGACATTGCTTTATTATACAATATGTAGAAAAACAATATATTTGACTGAAGAGATATAAATTTTGAGGCTTTCGACGACGTATTCTAATCTGCATAATTTTTAATATATGAATATCAGTTTACACATGCTCGTGTATACTGCAACAATTATCATGCCGCGAATGTTTATACATTTCTTAATATTTTCATATCGGAAAACAATACCTTTCGTGTTAAAATTCAAATTTGTTATGTTGATAAGTTAACATTTGTTAATAATATAAAAATGATGAAAATAATATTAAAACTACACGTGTGTCCTGCAAATTGCTTTGGTGAACATGGTTTTTATCCATATAATCAGGTGTACATATATGTAATAAAAAAACCACGAATTAAAAATTGCAAACTTTTTAGCAATTTTATATTCGCATAAAAAATTTTAAAAAATGATAATGATTTTTGAAGAAGTCATCGAATATTCAAATGATCGTTCAATAAAATTGTGGTTTAGATTAAAAAGCAACGTGCCTCTGAATTTCCACAGCTTCGAAAAGCAGGACAAAACATTTATCTCATCGCTTGTGATAGAAACCGTTCGAACGATTTCGATGCGAGCATCGATAGCTTCTTGTACGAACGTAATGCGGCAACATTGCACTTTTGAAGCTGACAACGCTGTAAAATCGAGCCTCCTCAGACACACACTTTATGTGTTGCATCCTCGTATAGTCAGAGAGGAGCAGAGAGTCCCCACGCCCGGGTTTTTCGTGCAACCGGTACAGTGCTGCTCCCTAGTCTCTCGAGGTCCACGTTTAGCCCAGACCAGAACCGAGGTTTAGCGCGGCCCAGAACCGAGGTCCACGTTTAGCTCGGACTAGAACCCGAGGTCCACGTTTAGCTCGGACTAGAACCCGAGGTCCACGTTTAGTTCGGACTAGAACCCGAGGTCCACGTTTAGCTCGGACTAGAACACGAGGTCCACGTTTAGCATGTTACAGAGTTCATTTTTTAGAATGAATAAAAACTAGCTCTAACACTAGGATGAATTAGAATTCACTGCCCTGAGTGCTCAAACGTCTAATAATGAAATTAAATTTGTTTAAGAAAGAGAACTCATTGTATTGTATAATTCAGAGAAAGAAAGAAAATGTACTTTTAACTCTGATATGGCTGGGAGAAAAACTGCCGAGTGTTGAAGCTTATTACCACGTTTTTTTTCTACTCTTAAATTGAACCCTCTTCTGCAATATAAGGGATCCAACCGACATTGATATAGTACTCTGGATCTCTTAAATATGTTATAGATTAGTAAAATTTGAATTTATTGGTGCGTATAAGTAAATTTTACCGAAAATTAATCTATACTTTCAGACATGATTACAAAAATTGAAATAATAATATAAATTAATTTACTATTCAGTATGGAACAAATTTTAATATCAAGACAATTTTATAATGGACACTGTATCTTTTTATGTATAATGTCGTATCGTTGTATCATATTTTGAGATGGATTCAACGACGTCTGTATCCGTTACAATTGAATAAAAATTCATGAAAAATTAATTATAATGCATTATTATTATTTGTATAAAATGTTACATCAATTACGGCGAAAAACTAATCGATACTTGCGATGGAAAGTGCATGTCTTTCGCAGGCAAAACGGGAAAACTGGCGGCCAAATGTTTTATTGCCCCCCGTATTCCGATTTCTTTTTCGCTTCTCTTTCAGAAGCTTCGAACCTTCGAACCTTCGAAACTTCGAAACTTCGAAACTTCGAAACTTCGAATCTTCGAATCTTCGAACCTTCGATTCGTTTCCAGTTAACGGATAAAATAAATAAATTTTCATAATTTGTTTCTATATTCACTATCTGAATTATTTCAATAATTTATTATTAAGATAATATATTTATAATTTGAATTATCCTTTCGATAGCACATTGTTAAAATAATTGCTTAAATAAATAAATTTTATAAATTGTTTCTATATTCATTATTTGAATTGTTATTGCAATTATTTATTGTTAAAATAATTGCTTAAATAAATAAATTTTATAATTTGTTTCTATATTCATTATTTGAATTGTTATTTCAACTATTTATTGTTAAAATAATTGATTAAATAAATAAAATTTTACAATTTGTTTCTATATTCATTATTTGAATTATTTCAATAATTTATTGTTCAAATAATTGATTAGACAATGTACACGTATTTACATAATTAATATAGGAACACATTTCTATAGAGTATAAAAATTTATAATCTACAGAAATTTTTATAATCTATAGAAATGTGTTTCTACATGCATTATGTAAATACTTATACATTCTTTAAATAATTATTTTAACAATGAATTATTGAAATAATTCACATAATGTATATAGAAACAAAATATGAAAATTTATTCATTTAAACAATTATTTTAACAGTGTGCTATCGAAAGGATAATTCAACTTATGAAAATATTATCTTAACAATAAATTATTGAAATAATTTAAATAGTGAATATAGAAACAAATTATAAAAATTTATTTCTTTTGTCCGTTAATTGGAAACGAATCGAAGGTTCGAAGTTTCGAAACTTCGATTTTCATCACCTCCGAAGTTCCCTTCGTTCGTTCGAATCCTTCGAAGCTGCGACGAGTCGAAGCTTCGGAAAAGTAACAGTCCTAGTTCATATCTAGTTATTTATATAAATCTAAGAAATAGTTGTTATTGCACAACTATTTTCAATATGGGTTATACAAATTCTGAATTTACGTTACTCAACATTATATGCATTTTACTACCAAAATATATAATAAAACATCCCAGACATTTAACATTCTCAATATATTAAAATGCTTGATAATATCGGTGTGCCGATCTTCCTGCTATACCTCGCATCATGTCACATCTTTTCATGCGAACGTTCGCTGCGGTGCCTTCATTCGTTGCGAGCCGCTTCGGATATCTCGAACCGTTTCGGATACCCGCATCGTTTCGGATAGCTCGCACCGTTTCGGATACCCGCAACCGTTTCGGATCGCTCGCGTCGGTTCGGATATCCGCATCGTTTCGGATAGCTCGCTTCGTGCGAGTGAGATGGAGTGAGGGAAAGAGGGAGAGAGGGAGAGGGAGAGAGAGAGAGAGAGAGAAATTCTCATTGCACAAAATTATTTATTAATTTTGTATAAAATGTATCTTTTGTAACTTCTAATAACGTCTAATAAATGATTTTTTTATTCTCGAATGTGACTGTTTTGATTTTAGTTTAATATTGTATCCCATATTTTTTCCTCTTCCAAATTGAGAACGTAATTTAATAATCTTAAAAATCCTAATAAAGTGTATAGCTTCCATTGCACCGTATGCATTATCTTCTTTAAATAAATAAGTTAATAATTCCATAATGTGTTATCTGTTTCAATTATTTCTTTTATCTTACTTCATGTCATTAGAATCACTCATACTTATATGACTGCGTTATACTGCGTTAAAAAATAAAAACATTTTCCTTTCTGCACAAGTTAAAATATTGTTCGTAATTTTTTAGTTAAATAAAGTTAATAATTCCATAATGTGTTCTCTGTTTCAATTATTTCTTTTATCTTACCCAATTAAACAATTCTTGTCTTATATTAGATCTCACGTCATTAGAATCACTTATACTTATATGACTGCGTTATACTGCGTTAAAAAATAAAAACATTTTCCTTTCTTCACGAATGTAATGTGTAATTGAACGGATTGTAATTCATAAAGCTGGTTGAAGCTAGTTCTGCTTGAAGCTCACAGATGCTGAAAAATGAACCAGGATATGTTGCATGCTAAACGCAGACCTCGGTTGTGTTCCGGGCTAAACGTGGACCTCGGGTTCTAGTCCGTGCTAAACGTGGACCTCGGTTATTCGGAAGAAGTGGTGGCAAGAAAACACGAGCGTGGGGACTCTCTGCTCCTCTCTGGTTCAATCTAGTGCGCTCTGGTCATGAGGTGCCGAGATTATGCAGATATTTGGTAATATAAGCGTTAGAAGTAGGCTAACAAATTTACGATGCGCACGCCGTGGAATGTAAGCATTTTTATGGCATTAGATGAGTTTTCTGGATGTTCTAGTGACCAGAGCGCACTAGCCGAGATCTCGAGCTACAGATTGAGCTATATTTTGTCTTGATTCTCTTGCGAAATAAAGGCGAAAACTTGAGGCGCGCAATAAGCGTGTCAGAAATGCATGATATCTGAGGATATCGATAATATAGAGCAAAAAATGTGACAAGTTTAGTTGAGCTGAAG